>WSTH01001384.1:0-12918 GCA_019616345.1 Ceratobasidium sp. 395
TGCTCCCTAATTGCTCAATCTCACGTGGACCTGACAGATCCAGTTCGAACCTCGGCAATCGACTTCTGTTCATTTCCGAATCCGGCCTTTTGCCACGAGCTCATGATCAGCGCAGGTAAGCAAGCTTAAATCCCGAACTCTCGTCTTCGCAATAAAATCCTTAGCTACGAATAGGTACGCACCACACCTCATGATGGAACGGCTGTTTCTACCCTGCGCTTGGCTCCATCTTTGGGCGTTTGTGTTTCCCACTAAAATTTTGTAGGACAAGTTCCGTTGGTAAGAAACACGCCCGATTCTTCCAGTCGCGGTCGCGCTTTCGCGATGACCGGGCACCGGCACAAGGAGCTAGTCGCTAATCATCTCTTACGCCCGACGAAACCGAATGTGACCCGAGCTTTAAGCACCACACGGCGCCTCGTCGGTGACGTGACTCTTGCACTAGCAGAACCATGCTCCCACCCCAGCAACGCAGCGGACCAGACTGTCGATTCGGGAAGTATAAGAGCTCGCGCTAAACCTTATTATCGCCGAACGGGTGAATACCTATAGGCTTCTTTGCACGCGTGGCTCTCGCGTTCTTGCGAAGAGCTCTCGTGGTGGGACCCATGACTACTCCACGACGATCTCGCTGCCTTTAGTGGCTATAGGTGTGAGAGCGGCGGGACCAGAGTAGTAGGTGAGATTTTCGGTCTAGCTCAGCTGGTATATGACGCATATACTTCTTGTCTTCGCTCATTTCGTCCAAGTTTCAGACACCGGTGTGCTCTATATCCGATGACCTACTGCACCACCTTGGCTCAGCCAGTTAAATCCTATACCGAGCAAACCCATTCTACAAGAAAAATGTCAGACAACCGGATCTACATACTCGGCTGCAAGGTACACAGATCTCCCAACCCAGATACCGCCCCCCACATACACGCCCAGACCGAATCGGAACACATCCCGCCGTCGATCCTATACAGACTCTCGAACACCGTCGGCTCTCTTTTTCTGTCCAAACGAACGCACAATGACACGCGACGAGATACACCGAGCGAGGCTCCGACAGATCGCCGGCGCACGACTAGACTATTTTTAGTGTTTGTTCACGGTTCATTCTTCTTGTTTAATGCCCTCGAGAGCATCTTTCGCCGCGTGGTTGCGAAGGAACGGGGTGTTTAAAGGTACCGCCGATTGTATAGAACGTTAGCTGTGAGGGTGCTGTTGGATGAAATGTCTCTTATGATCGTCCGTTTAATTTCCGAGGCCGTCGCTCTGAGATGTTGGCTCGGGTATCTGATCTCTTTCGGCTGATTGGGAAGGTGTGGAGGGTGACTTGGTTATGACTAGACTGAGGTGTAAGCGTCTGGACCACTGAATGTCTGAAACGGCGGGATTTGTTTGTGCCAATACTATCACGTGAGGTCGGACATTTTCAACCATTGGAAATCGGCGTACGTCACGGCGACCACCCCACCCTCTGTTACAGACTTTCAACTACCCGATGTGTGTCTCAAACAATTCCTGAAATATTTCGAATATTCGAGTTTATTAAGTATGCTACGCTCGGCTTCAGGGCTGCTTCGTGGGAACCTAGCTCCATCGATAGGGTTGCGAACTTCAGCATTTAGTGCTAGACAACTTCACTCGGCCTCTTTTCTTGTCAATTACTCGAATAACCGTCGACATACAATAATAGCTCTCAGGTTGTCTCCCCCTAGGTCTGGCTTACTACGCCCTCTATCACTCAGCACGGTGTGCAGCTCTCGCACCCTCCTACTCAGCGACAACCCTCGCATCCTACCCCCAACCTTGACCCGTAACTTCCACGGTAGTCAGATCCGAAGCTTTCATAATACCACGCCCCGTCACGATGTCTTCTTTGTCGCCTTTCCAGCTTTGAAAGCTCAGCTCCTGTCGATCACGCGGTTTACACTGGTTCTGTTGCCTTTTATCTGGCGTTACCAGTGAGTTTCTTCCTCCATTCACTTATTGAAGCGCGAATCGAAATGAGGCTCCTAGAGTATGGAAGAAGTACCCTCGATGGAGTCTCGCCTTGCTCCAAATCCCAGTACGTTTCTCACACCCACTATCCACACGCCAAGCAAAGCCCAAACCCAAAAATAAACCCTACTAGATCTTCGCAATATGCATAATCATCGCTCTCTCACTCGACCAATCTCCTCGAACCCAAAGATGGCGTCTTTTAATGATGTCCAAGCGAGAAGAGATGGAATGGGCTCGTTCGAGGTTCACTGGATGCTTATTAGATGATGGACCTCATTTACTTAGAGCGGGCGATCCGCGCGTGGAGCAAGTGCGTCGCGTGGCTGCACGGTTGTTCGCTGCTGTTGAGGATGGTGAAGTCGATACGGAGCATGTTGTTTCGAGTCCTGGGTGGCCGCCGAGGAATGAGGAGGTTCAGATGCAGCAGTTGTATGTCCTTTTAGATCAAGCGATCCTTTTATCTCCCAGCTGACTGAGTGTTTATATTCTAAAGACAGACCCCGGCTGGTCCATGGGCGACTGGTCAGCGGCTGCATGTGACCCCCGCTTCATTCGGAAAGATGCAAGCCCAGATGCTCTATCCGCCTAGTGCGACGGCCAAGAGCGCACTCATACCCTTCCGGCCTGAATCGTCAAATCCTACAAAGGTTATCGATGATCAGTCGTGGAAGCTATACGTAGTCGACCTGGTGAGTCCACAATACACTAACCTCGGTTGAACTCATGCTCACGAGCGTCCCACGTGGTTTCAAAGCCGAAGATCAACGCGTTTGCGCTGCCGACTCGAGAGATATTCGTGTACACCGGGCTGATTGACCTTTTGGACGATGATACCCTGCTGTCCGGCGTACTGGCACACGAGATTGCGCACGTAACCCAGCGACACGCGGTCGAGAATGTGAGGTACCGATTACTCGAGCTGGAATTTCTGGAAGGCTAACGCACGTTTTTCTATCTGATAGGCGGGGGTGAGTTGACTGGGGTGCACGCGAGCGGGTGTCGGATCGATCACTTATTTTCTTGGCAAAGTTTCTTAATATAGCAGCGATCGCGTTTGATACGTTGCGTGGAATTTCGTTTGCTTTGACTATTTCGTTCCCGTTGTGAGTGGATATTGATCTTGTTTGTGCTGGGTGTTAACTTGTAGATTTGATACGTAGCATTACGGATGGTATCGGGTCGATACTCAATTTAATGAACAACTATGTCGCGGATCGTGCTTATTCACGCAAACTCGAATCGGAGGCTGACGCTGTCGGATTAGAGGTGTGTTGCCCTTCGCACTATGAACCCGATTGCTAAAGCTTGTTGTAGTTTATGGCTAAGGCTGGATTCGACCCACGTTATGCGTTGGATTTATGGGAAGTTATGGCGGCTGTCGAGTGAGTCCTGATCGTTGTATGCTTACGGCCGCTACCATATGTTGAAACAAAATTGGTGCTTTATACAGGATGGACGCAGCAGCGGCCGGTGAAGCGGTTTCAATATCTGAAACTTTGCCGTTTTTGAGAACGCATCCTTCATCCATCCAGAGGCAAAAGGTACTGTATACGATCTCTGAAACACACGGCGCATAAACGCTTTGTTAACCCGCTGTTTGCGATAAAGGATCTAGAAAAACTAATGCCCAAAGCAATGCAACATTGGATGAACTCTCCTCTGCGACCTCGACCGAGCCAGAAGAAGCCCAAAGCAGAGCAGGAGCAGCTGAAGGTTGAGGTCAAGCCGCATTCACCCATCTCGGATGAACATGAGCGCGAAACAACGGCAGCGTAAAAATGAAGAATAAATGTAATATTATGGATTTCAAATAAACTACATGCCTTTCAACATTTTTAGGATGTTTTGCGCGTGTAGGGATTGAGTAGGTTGAAGAGGCATGTAGTTTTCTGACTAAGCCGATGATGACGTAAACCATAAACTCATCACTCAGGGTTTGCCCTTGAGCACCTACACGACGCGTCTGGCCTCGCGTATCTCAACTCTCATCCCAGTCTCTATCGGGTCGCAAAGCCTCTGAAATGTCAAGTATTGAGCTGATTAACCCGAAAGCGGAGAGTGTGAGGCGTGCTGCGGCCTTACAGGTGAGGAATAGTTTTTTGGAGGCTGGCGCGTCGATTTGTGCTTAGACGGATCAATAGGTGAACACGAATGGCGCGATGGGGCTTGCAAACGTTGTCAAAGGAAATCTAGGTGAGTAGGACTTGAAGCTGCTTGAAAGAGGAGGTATTAATGCAGTCTTTTCGGTGATACAGGACCTAGAGGAACGATCAAGATGCTTGTGGATGGTGCAGGCAATATTAAAATGACCAAGGTGTGCACCGTCCGACGACGCCGCTTATAGAGCCTGAAAATTTCTCCAGGACGGCAAAGTACTACTTTCTGAGATGCAGATTCAGGCAAGTTTGCCGCGCAGTTCCTCTAACCTGGTGTGGATCAATAATACCGCGTCCAGAACCCCACAGCTGCGATGATTGCGCGTACGGCGGTAGCTCAGGATGATCAAGTCGGTGATGGTACAACCTCTGTGGTGCTCTTGGTCGGCGAGCTTTTGAAGCAAGCTGACCGGTATATCTCGGAGGGTGTTCACCCAACAGTTATTGCAGAGGGATTTGATCTTGCGAAAAAGGAAGCTCTTGCTGTAAGTTCAATTATTCCCCTAAAATATCAAACGATCGTTTCATAACACTCGGTTTGTCCCCTAGTTCCTCGATACATACAAAATCCCCAGCAAGCTTGATCGAGCTCAGCTCATTGCTGTGGCACACACTTCCCTTGCCACCAAACTCCACGCCCGCCTCGCAACTCAGCTTGCACCCGACATTGTCGATGCGGTCCTGTGCATTCGCCCGCCACCACCTCCTGAAGGCGCGACTGGTGTCGCTGCTATTCGGGAACCAATCGACTTGCACATGGTAGAAATTATGAAGATGCAACATCGCACCGACTCGGATACACAACTTGTGCGAGGACTCGTAATGGACCATGGTGCGAGGCATCCTGATATGCCTAAGAGGGTTGAGAACGCTTTTATCCTCACGCTGAATGTGAGCTTGGAGTATGAGAAAACGTACGTCGCTCCGTGCTGTTCGGGAATGTGTACTTATGCCGTCACCGATGTGTAGGGAAGTCAATTCGGGGTTCTTTTACTCATCAGCCGAGCAACGAGAGAAGCTTGTGGAGTCAGAACGACGCTTTGTCGACGCCAAGCTCAAGAAAATCGTTGAGCTGAAGAACCTAGCATGCGACCAAGCTGTCGGAGCCAAGGAGAAACCTAAAGGATTCGTTGTAATTAATCAAAAGGGTATTGACCCGCTATCCCTTGACGTTCTCGTCAAGAACGGCATCTTCGCTTTACGACGGGCAAAGCGGAGAAATATGGAGCGGTAAGTTAACCCCAAGAACGACACTTCATTAGCCCGATTGATCCCATTTGCCACCAGGCTGCAGTTGATTGCCGGCGGTATAGCCCAGAACTCGGTGGATGACCTTACGCCCAATGTCTTGGGTTACGCCGGCTTGGTGTACGAGCATACTCTTGGCGAGGAGAAGTATACCTTTGTCGAGGATGTAAAAGAACCCAAGGGCGTGACGTTATTGATCAAAGGTAAAGTACCGCATATATTTGGTATTGCCGCCCACGCTGACGTCTCATTCGTTGATAGGTCCGAATGCCCACACTATTACTCAGATCCAAGAAAGTCTCCGAGACGGACTGCGTGCGGTAAAAAACGCACTTGAGGACGAGTCCTTGATTCCTGGCGCTGGTGCCTTTGAAGTCGCTTGCGCCGCCCACTTGTCGGGTCCCATCAAAAAGGCAGCTAAAGGTCGAACCAAGTTGGGGGTTCAGGCATTTTCGGATGCCATGCTGATCATTCCCAAGACTTTGGCGGCCAATGGTGGGTTTGACGTCCAGGATGCAATTGTTGCCGTACAGGTAAGCGCTATCCCGATTATAACGAACCATAGCTGAGGTAGCTATTCTCAAGGACGAGCAATCATCGGGGAATATCGTCGGGATTAACCTTCAAACTGGAGAGCCTTTCGACCCAACGGTTGAGGGTGTATGGGATAACTATAGAGTCAAGAGGCAGATGTTGCACTCGTGGTAGGTTTCTCGATGATATGCTCAAAGAATGTTGCTAAAAGCCTACCACACAGCTCCGTGATAGCTGTTAACTTGCTCTCAACCGACGAGATTTTGAGGGCCGGTCGGTCGAGCTTAAAACCCGACGGCGCACAATAAACTTTGCTCAGGGAGCAGTATCGAAATGAGCGTTGTTGACATTTGTGTAATTAAACATTCAACCTTTTCAACCCTTTGCTTGAGATATCCACCTTGTGGCGCACCGGAACTACTGTGTGAGATTAGGGAATACAAAAGAGCTTGCAAGCGCGTCTCACAATTATATAAGCCGACGCTTAGTCACAAAACTACATGCCTCTTCCACATTTTCTGGAAATGCCAGTGAAATACATCTGTAATGTGCAAGGCCACTGTAGTTTGAACTCTTGAAATTACGTAAATTTCTGCTGGACATGAAAGTCCACAAGCCTTAATTAAGGCGAGCTTTGCTTGAAGTAATCCCTTGTGAGAACGGACGCCCAAACGATACAATCTCATTAGATTAATAGTACAAGTGGTAGTACAAGGGACCGCTCAGCGGTTAGTATACAGAGCGAAAGGAGCGACAGGGAATCATTTCAGAACGTGAGCTACATGGCCATCACAGCTCCAACTAATATGGGCCATAAAACTATCGAGATCTTCTTCCAAGCGCTCTCTCCTTGCCTTGTCAAGCTGAGCGCACTAGATCCGTTCGACTGGGCGTCCACCCTTGCTGTTTCCGTTGGGGAACTAGGAGGGGGTACCGTTGGATACTGTCCTACTGGTTCGTCACCTTGAGGATAATAGTCTGGCGAGCCGTTGACACCTAGCGTCGAAGTCCTCGTAGGAGTGAAAACAGGTGCTGGTTTGTACGAAAAGCTAGTAGGATGCGGCTGGCTTGCCACAGGGGGTGCACCACCAGCTCCATGAGATGTAGTATTCAAGCTAAGGTCTGGGCCATCCATGTTAGTAAGAGTGAAACGATCAGAGTAGGCGATTCCTTTCTGGTCGTTGGATCGATAACGAATGTAGCTGGATGAAGATTGTAAGGAATATATGCGTAGTAGGTGAAGCGTTTCAGCTTACTATTGGGAGCTGTTGAAACCGTAGTCCGCCCTAATGAAGACTTTTAACTCGTTGTCATAAACATCGACATTCTGAGCGAGCAACGCTACTCGATACTATGTGCCAACGAGGTGAGCTACCTCATCATGCTTCAAGGAGTTACGAAATTTACCGCTTGGTCACCCCACATCAAATCGCACAGAGCCTTGATTGACTCGAACGGATCATTTGTACTGTTCTCTGGCGCGTACACCCATTTGAGGATGATTTCTGAGTCTCCCTTGATAGTGGTGGTTGCGTTGGGAAATGTCGAAGTAAAACGTCCAGAAACAAGACAAGGTATAGCGTAGAGGGAGAAATACACGATGTTGCGAAGAGAGACCATTGTGATAGTATATTAAAAATAAAAAAGTATGTAAAGAGAGTGAAGGTTGTGGTGGTCGAACACAAGACAAGAATTTCGGGGCTTCGGGTCCGAGCATTTCAGGGGTGATGTCACGTGGCTTCCCGACTTCGGACTTTTGCTTGACCAGCACATTCATCTTGCGGCTCTCCATCTACATCCTCGCTATTCAGAAAAAACTTTACAAAATTACAATTGTATCAATAGCACTAAGCCTAACGGACAACTATAATGTAAGCATCACCTATGTCATACCTAGCTGGCTTGCTCACACGAGACGTGTCACATTTAGCAGTTTAACCAAGTCGCTCATCCAACGCAATAATCCTTATTCTTACTCAAAATATTAGGCTGGCTATGTGTAAACGACTATAATTGCACTAAATCAGCTAGACACAGGTGAGGCCTGTTCTATACCGTGTTTGACACGTAGTTTTACCTCGTTCTGTACCGGCGATAGATCTCAGACTCGGGCGCCATGGCTCAACCTGACACAGTCAATTCTAAAAAACCAACCACCCTGCCTTTCTCAAAACTTGGGGTTGCATTGCTTGCTCTAGGATACATATTCTTGCTTCATCTCGCCGGCCTCTCGCTCTTTACTCGAGGATTTCTGCTCTCTCGAGTTGCTCTAGATGCCACCAACGACTGCCGAAACTGTACACTAGGCTCAGCGGTCCACAAAAAGGCTGTCGTGATCATAATCGACGCTCTACGCTTTGACTTTATTGCTCCCACTGCGCCATCACCTGCCGATCCATACCACCATAATGTGCTCACACTCCCAGCTCAAATCGCGGCTTCCAAACCGGACCGCTCTTTCATCTTCAATGCATATTCAGATCCTCCAACAGCGACTCTCCAGCGCATCAAAGGCATAACTACTGGCTCGCTCCCCACTTTTGTGGACATTGGGTCCAACTTTGGTGGGTCCGCCATTTTGGAAGATTCGTTGGTTCTGCAGATGCAACGTGCTGGTATGCGAACGGCATTCATGGGCGATGATACGTGGGAAACTGTATTCCCCAACGCGTTTAATCAGTCCTATCCGTTTGACTCGTTCAACGTTGAGGACCTGCACACTGTCGACAGAGGCGTAATACATCACATATTTCCGCTCCTTCAGAGCGGCGGAAAGGATTGGGATGTCATTATTGGCCATTTCCTGGGTGTTGACCATGTTGGTCACCGGTTAGGTCCTTCGCATCCTACGATGAAGACCAAGCTGGAGGAGATGAATCAAGTTCTTACACGCGTCGTAGAGCTCATCGACGATGACACACTCCTCGTTGTACTTGGAGATCATGGTATGGACAAACGAGGTGACCATGGAGGAGACGGTGAACTAGAAACAAACTCGGCTCTTTGGCTCTACAGTAAAGGCCATGCCTTGACGTCTCCCTCATCTCTGGCTAAGCAACTCGACTTGGCTGGCCACTACCCCAAGGTCACTTTTCCTGGTTATACGGAACCGTTTCCTTCAATTCAGCAAATCGACCTGGTCCCGACAATTGCTCTACTTCTTGGATTACCTATTCCATTAAACAATTTAGGCACAGTTATCCACGATGTCTTTGGCTTTGACCTTCCAAACGGAGAACCCGCGTTGGGGAGAGCCATGTCCTTGAACGCTGATCAAGTGAACCGCTACTTGCACGAGTATCGCCGAGGCACCTCAAGCGGAGAGCTCGAACCAGTCTGGAACGAACTACAGCACGCCTACAAATCTGCCAGCTACGCCGAGGATCCCGCCGGGGTCGTTGTCCAACAATCCCATTTCACTCGACTCGCACTGAAGCAGTGCAGAGCGCTCTGGGCGCAGTTTAACGTCGTTCGTATGGGACTAGGCTTGTTAGTTCTTGCACTCTCAGCGCCCAGCATCTGGGCCTTGTACCGTGCCGTTATTGCTCGTCAAAACGACTGGGAACACGCTATCTGGGACACGCTACAGCAGGGAGCCGTGGGAGGTGCTGCAGGCCTAGGCCTTGGCATTGTCATCCTCTGGGTATCAAAAACGCTGCCCTATTCACTACCCCTATCAACGTTTGACGCAGGACTTGGCGGCGCCAGCCTTGTCTCGGCCCTAAGGATTCTTCAGCTCCTAGGTCCCGAATTGCTCGCCCCGCACAGCCGAAAGATCAAGCTCAGCGCAATCGTCCTGATCATGCACGCCGTTGGATTCGCGTCCAACTCGTTCGTGATGTGGGAAGACAGGGTGGTGCTCTATCTTTTCATGACACTGCTCGTTCCGCTTACGGTCTCTGGGATAAACGCCCCGACGGCGCACCTGCGAAAGAGGATCCTCGGGTTTGGTGCTCTTGCAGCTGTATGCGTTAGGTTGATGGCGTCGAGCACGGTGTGCAGAGAGGAACAACAGCCATACTGCTTGGTAACCTTTTATGCCTCAGCCGGCGCGTCAGCCGCACCAACCTTGGCCCTCATCTTAGCCCTTCCAACCGCATGGTTCCTCCCAAGCGTCGTTCGGGGCGTGCTCTCGATTTCAGGTTCAGACAGCGGCGTCGCGCCTATATTCAACTGGGGCATCGTCCGTCCGGCTTTGGTCGGAAGCGCACTCTGGTGGACGCTCGAGCGGTTCGAAGGCGCAGACGCGCTCGGCGGAGAAGCGAGCGCACCTATTATCCGATTCGTGCGCACGCTCATCGCTCGAACCGTGCTCGCCGCTATATGCGTCGGCGGGTCCGTGCTCTGGTACACCTCGGCTCCATGCGTCGCGCTCCGCCGAGACACAGACGCAAACGGAAAACCGGTGATCGCCGTGCTCGGTTTCGCCAACGCCTACGGTTCCTCGTACCTCCTCTTCTTCCTCCTCGGATTCAGCTTGATCTACCTCGTCTCTCAACTAACCGCCCAACTCATCCTCGGCCTATTCCTCCTCACGCTCCTTGCGTCGCTAGAAATCCTAGACAGCACGCGCGACGCCCAAGCGATGCACGCCGAATTTGCCCGGCTCTCGAGCGGCACGGCGACAGCGCAAGACCTCGCGTCCGCCGTGGACAGACTCTCGTCCGGGTCCGACAACACAGCTGACCGACCAGGTCCGAGCTTCACCTCGGCCGCGCTGCTCTGCCTGCTCGGAAACATCGCGTTCTTTGCGACCGGCCATCAAGCAGTGTTGTCCACGATCCAGTGGAAATCGGCCTTTGTCGGGTTCCCGACGCTCACCTATCCGTTCTCGCCTGTACTCGTTGCGCTGAACACGTTTGGTGCGTTTGGGCTCGCAGCGTTGGGCGCGCCGCTTCTCGCGATTTGGAATGTGTCGCCTGGGCCGAGCGGGGATGAACGTGTGGTGGGGGATACGTTGAGGGTGGCGCTAGGCGTGATGTTGTACAGGAGCGTAGAGCTTGTCGGGAGCGCGTTTACGGCCGCTTGGTTGAGGCGACATCTGATGGTGTGGAAGGTGTTTGCGCCGAGGTTCATGCTAGGCGCGGTAGTAGTACTGGTTGTAGACGTCGTTTTGATCTTGGGTGTTGGTCTGGGTGTAGGACAGTCGGTGCAAAAGGTCCGCAAGATGTTCAAAAAGGATCAGTAACTTCATTGTAATTTAGTTCGGTTTGCATGCGTCAAGGAAACTCCATAGAATTACAATGCACGCAAACAAAGATACGATAGAAAATGTACACAAAATGTCATTCAAGATAGCCATCACGCATTTAAATATCAGAGCATCAAGTCGGGCAGGACACACAGAGAGAAAGAAGAATGTCTTTACGTCAAGCACCATCGCGCAGCCACACTAAAAAGCAATCGCATCACGGATGAGACCCCGTGCGAACACGCGGTCGCCACCCCGCACTCGTCTCATGCTCAGGATCGGCCGAGGGCATACGAGGCACATCATCGCTGCTGCCGTTAATGCTGCGGTCGCCTTGACCACGGCTCTGGTCTCGTCGGTGACGCGCGAACCGAAGATATTTCGAGAACCGATTCGCGTTGTGTCCACGCCCGTGAGACTGCTCGGCCGGCGCGTCTTCAGGGCTATTTCCAGCGGCCATGGCTTCGAGCGCAGCAAAATCTAAATATAGTGCGTGTTTAGCGCCTCGGTCCCCTCCCAGGAACGTGTAATTTGAATGGAATACGACCCACCTTCACGGCATAATGGACACGAGCTAGAGAGCTCGAGCAACCATTGGTCTACGCAATCTCTATGGAACCTGTGTCGGCCTTCGCACGGCAACACACGGAGGTCATCACCGTCCTCAAAGTCGACGATACAGATCGGGCAAGTCTCAACACCGATCGCAGCGCGTGTGACCTCATCCGGCCGGGTGGGAGACGGCGGAGAAGAACCCGAAGCGCCAGGTTGGGGCCTAGCCAGGGTGCCGACCACAGCCTCCTCGTCTCCCTCTGGATCCACGAGTCGGACAGTTGTGCCGTGTCCGCCTTGTTCGACGTCGCCGCTCGTACGCTTCATCTCAATCGTTTTTGATTCATAATCTTTGCCTTCGTGGTTGTACCGTTCCCCATTCGGCGTCGGACGACCAAACTTGACGACAGGGAACGTATCCAGGATCGCGCGCGTAAGACCACCGGCGCGGGTCTGGGGTGCACCGGCAGGGCCGTGAACATTGGGGTCGCCACTTCGGGGGCCGTATCGTTCCGGGTGACGAATCGCTCGGATAGCGCCGCTAAGAATGACCACGCAAAAGAGAACCGAGACGCAGCCAGTGATCGCATAGAGTACGATCCTAGGCCCGCTAGAGCGTTAGTTACAGCGCGATAATCACTAGGACCAATCAGATGACAAAGGACGTACATGGCTAGGCCCGTATTGGGTTTCCCCTGGTTGTCGTTGTCCGAGGGCGGTGGGGTATCGGTGGTGTTGCCGTTCGGCATCGAGCCCGTCGCGTTGGACGCTGTGAGCGCGGCCATGAGGAACGGCGGAGGCTGGGAGCGGCTCGCTGAGCCATTGACGGTTTCCATCACAGCGAGATAGGACTCGTTGAGCCGCTTCGAGTTGAAGGACGAAAACGTGTTGTTGACATTCGTAAATTGCGACTCGATAAGGCCTAGAAAGCGAATTAAGTCGACAGACTGCAAATGAACTTGAGGGCTTACGCGCAGCCGACTTTTTCTTGGTTGCAAAAATGTCGAGGATTTGGTCAAAGTTGTCGGCGCTATCCGGGACAAAAGGTATCAATATCCACAAGTCGCCAAGGAAGCGAAATGACGTACTCGGTGTACTCTGGGTTGATCAAACACGCCTCGGACTGGGTGCTGTACAGCAACTGGGGGTGCGAAGCGGCTTAGCCCGGGAAGCGAACGGGGATAACCAAGTGGGAAACTCACAGCGGCGACGGCGCCCCGGTCCCGCGCGTTGGTGAAGATGTCG
>WSTH01001385.1:0-12917 GCA_019616345.1 Ceratobasidium sp. 395
CCAGACTTGACCCGGAGTTGACTAAACTTGACCCAGAGTTTGTCCAAATTGGCAGTATTTCTGTGAGTTTAGAAGTGATGTGGGGTGATGACAGAAGTCCCAGATATCTGGATTTCTGGGCCATGTTGTCACAACCTGGTAAGAACTAGACCTGTGAGCAGATATTCTGGGCCCAGGCACCCTTGAATATCTTAGAGCATGGTCAAAGCTAACCCTTATGAATCTATACATTCAAACATTTTATATCATGACACCACAGAGTTTCCTATATGACCAAACTGCTTGCTTTCCTCCATCACCATTGTTGCTTCACTGGCATCAATGCTCAAATCCTCCATGACCAGCCTGCATACCACCTCAGGAACCAAGACATTCTGTAACATATAGCTATACTCGTTGATTCCCCCCCACTTTTCCCACACAATTGTCCAATCATCATCTTCCTGGGCTTGCATGAGCTCACCAAAGATGATTTCAGCACCTGCATGCCCATAGCTATGTTTTGTCAGTCAATCCACTCTCACTCACTCCCCAGAATACTCACTAAGCCAACCCTGAAAGCTGTGAAGCCACAAACATGCCTTTTGTAGTGATACAAAACTTGTGCCCTTTTTCTTTCCATAGCTGCAATGCTCGCCCATATGCAAAGCTCTTGGTAGGCTCCTGCAGAATCTGCTTGACATGTGGAATTAGCTGCTGGACCCGCTGAGGTAGCTCCTCCTGGCTAACGGTCTGAGGCCACTTCTGCCTGGCACTCTGAATTTCAGCAGTCTGAACCTTGGTCCTATGCCAGTGGCAGAATGTTGCAATCTATATTGTTTTCCCCTTCTTTGCTGTGCGTCCTTCTGGGTTGTCAACCCGTGCAGACTGCCGGCTGAGCTTGAGGTAGGGCTGCACTTCAGAGTCAAACTCCACTTGAAGATACTCTGGAATGCTGTCATCACAAAAAGGACAGATAGCCCCTAAAGCATCATTGGTATATGTGCAACTTATTTATGGAAATGAAATCTCCTACCACTGGGCTCCTCATTGTCCTCTGGTGGGATCCAGTCAAGCAGTTCATTTGCACGAGCCTCTGCTTTTGTAAGGGGCTTTTGATAGCTACGGCCTGGAATTACTAGTCCAAATGGAGGAGGGGTAACTTTCAGCTTTTTGAAACGCTGATTGGATGTGAACTTGGCCAATGGGCTGTGCTGAGAGGATGCTTGAATCCTGGACTGTTCAGGGGATGAAACTGGGGTGGGGGTCTTTGACAGCCAGCGTTTGACTGGGGCATGCATTGTCACAGAGATGTAGTCAGAGCCGGTAGTCTGTCTGGGCAATGTTTCAAAGAAGCTGTCAAGCTGGAGGTCCAAAGTCAGGATCTGATACGCAAGCCGGGCACGTAGAGCAGTGATTTGGTTGTTGTCCCAGTGAAGCAGAGACCTGGATGCCGCCTCAAGAAGATAACTGAAGACAAACACACCACAGTCACAGGTACTTGTTTGTTGAGGGGTCTCCTAAAACAAGATCAATATCAATGCAATCAAAAGCCTCAAAATACACACAGTGTCTCGGGTGAAAACCCACTCTGACTGCACATATTGTCCCTTATCTGCTTTTGGATGTAGGCCCAATGATGAAAGATACAGTTGCACCAGCTTCCATCAGGTTGTGTTAACACAGGACTGCATTCATTGACACTGCAACACTTACCTCAATAGCTGCATCTGCACTCTCATTGTTGAAGTAGCTGCTTTGATATAGCACCTTCTTGGACTTGAAATTGATGCGAACTGATGCCCAATGAGAGCCACTTGCTCCATGTTCATCAGGATCAAGCACTGAGGACATTTGGGACTTGGCCAGTATGGGCTCATTGAAGACTATAAACATCTCCCCCACTGTGTGGAAAATACTGGAAGATTTCTGGAGCTCAAATCAGCCAACCAGCTTGTGAGGGAAAAGTCAAAGCTTACATGTTGAGCCTTGTAAAATGGGCACAGCCGAGAGACAGAGGTGTATGATTCCTTCAGCAATGGCATGAAACCAGTGCGCACTGCCCAAAGTCCCAGATCCTCACTAGTCATCACACGGGTTAAAAAATCCAATAGAGCACTGGACATCCACTGAGATGGGATTAGTGTGAGGAAGTGATGATGTGGGATTGATTGGCCAGCATAACGGTATGTGCGTGACTTTGCCTTGATCTTGAAGGCATGGTTAAGCTTGGAATTATCTCAGTTATGGATGAGTGCCACAGACAAAGTAAGTTCAAACCTTGAGTAACCCATCATGTTGCATAGGTTTTGGCTGCTGAGCTACTGCCAAATCCAATTGCCTGTTGCTGTCACACTTCCAAGTGGAGCCAAAGTAGCTGTCTGAGTTGTCAACTGGGTCTTGAGGTACAATAACATTGGCGGTAGTGTTGGATTCTGGCTGAAATATGAAGTCAATGTTGTGCAGTCTTGGCGCCCACTACAAATGCCATCAGAATATACAATCAGTAGTTCACTAACAGATAACTACACTCACTATTTCAATATCTTCACAATGCATGGTTCTGGTGTGGATGTTTGGAGCAAAAGGTGTTAAGCAGCTCAGGACTAGTGTACGTGTAAGACCACCTTGAGCTCCAGTTCTATACCCAGACACCAAAGCCTGCAGTAGAGCCACCACTTCATTGAGATTTATTTTAGTCTTGACGGGTGCTTTGAACAGAGCCAGGGTAGCATAGAAGGAGGTCCAAAAGCCACAAGATAGGTTCAACACCTGTCCTGTATGATGATCCACTGGTTGATGGCCGGTATACATTTCTTCTAGTGACCATGTTTCAGGGTTGACCTGAATGAGTTGATTCGGTAAAGTCAGTAGAGCAGCAGAACAAGCTGACTTCACCAGTGAGTGCCCATGAGCTTGTGATATGTATGAGACAAGAGTAGTGCAGTATGTTGCCCGGCTCAAGTCCAACCGTCTCCCATAGCGCAAGGAGTCAGTAACACAGATCACATGGCTGTTTAAGTCAAAGCTCAACAAGGAGTAGTGCCCCTGATTGAGCCAAAGGAAGAGCAAATGCTGCAGGGAAGGAATTTCAGCAGCCCTCCTTAACATAAATGCAAATTTGTGATCTTGAGGGAGTTTATGCTACTGGATGTGTTAGTCAATGACAATCAAGTACTCTAGTATGCCTACCAGGACATCAGTATGTGATCTGCATGCATTGAGATCCAGCTTTCTCATCATTGGCTCCTCAGAAAGGCTGCTGACTGCAAATACAACCGTTTGAAACCCCAAAGTAGTGGAGATCTGCCCAAGCATCTCTGCAATAATCTCAGCCTCATCCAGAACAAGCTGATAGTTTGGGTCAGTCCAGGTGCTGAAATTGCTGAGCAAGTGATCAATCCCTGCAAGAAACAGAGCCTCCTCGTCGTCAAGCTCAGCTGCTTTATTGGTGTTCATAGCAGGGACCATTTGGGGGGCACGGTGGGGCTCAAGTGATGCTTGAGTTACTGGAGGGAGCTGTTCTGTTGGCGACATGATCCGGCCACGTTTCTTCTGAACTGCAATTGGAGAGGTTTTAGGTGCAGGAGATGTGTGACCAGTTGCAACATGAGAGCGAAGCACGCTGTATGTCCGCTTCCTTGGACCAGGGCGGATAGGTGACTGACTTTGTCGCCGCCCACCAGTATCCTGGATAATAGGAGTGAACTGATGATTGGCAGGCTCCAGGGCTTTATGGATGGAGGAGGGGTGTGGTTGTGATAGCTGGGTGGGCAGTTCCTCTTGGCCTGTCACTTGTGTGGAATGACCAACAAAACCAGGCTGTTGGGCAAGCTGGACACCATTTGAGATCCAGGACTGCACTTGGGAGTGAAACAAGTCATTGATCTCAGTCCTGTCTTGATCCAACTCAATGCCACGGTCACTTGTAAGCTGATCCAGTTTCAGAGCCTTGTCACCCAATCTTGCTACTGTGGACTCTGCAACATCTATCTCAGCATTTTGTGGCACCCAGTGCACTAATTAATATATCACCTGTCCACTCCACAAAGGCACCATTGTCGTGAAATAACCTTGCTGCCCACATGTGGCTGCACATCTTGCCTGTCTGGCCATAAGCAGAGCACGAACAGGATGGTGTGCTTGGCCAGGTCACTAGGTAGCGCTTGTTTTTGGCTCTGCCCAGGACATTAGTCCTGGCTACATTATTACAGCACCAGACTCACTCTGGATTCAATAAATCCACATCAAAGCCATTGCCTATCTTGGATCTCTTGACTTGTCCATTGCACCAGATGTTGTATCCAGACTCAGTGGTAGCCACATAGCTCTTGGCATGTCGTATTCGGTCATCTTTCCACTGCTCATAGTAAGGGAAGAATACGTCGCAGATTATGATAACCAGTGTGTCAATCCTTTTGTTTTTGCGCATACCCAAGAACTGTGATTTGAAGGTTTTGATGATCGATTCAGCATAGTTGTTGGTATTGAGGATCCCATCACGAACGGCACCTGCAGGAAGACCTATGTCTGTTACACAGTCTGTATGCCCCTGGTCAGATGGATGAAACTTGCATATGTGCCTGAACATGCTTACCACGCCACAATGGTGACCAGAAGTTCTCTGAGAAGTATCCACATATCAAGCTGCACATGTCATCTATTTCATACTCATCACAGATTCTTTGTATGGCAGACTCAAATGCAGCCTGAGCCAAAGGGAACTCAGCGGCAGACCTGCAGCGCTGAGTGAAACGGAAGGCTTTGAGAATGCTAGAGTGCGCCTCAGCTGGAACCATTTTCTTCTTGGCAGGTGCTTTCTTTTTTGTCTTCCCTGTGTTGCCGGACTCCAAAGCATGTGATGAGTTTAGCCACCTTTGAATTGCTTGGCAGGCATGAAACTGGCAAACTCGTACTTCTGTTTGAGGGAATGCTATGGATATATGGATGGAGTTCAGTAATGCAATCACATGGACTGCACAGTCAAGCACTTACCCTTCTTTGATGCATTGCGCTCAGCATTGTCCTTATCAATCATTACAAATGCAGGAGTCCATTGGGAGTCCAACAGAGCCATTGCACTTGCTTCAATGACAGCAATCTCAGTCTCAGTACGGTTATGAGGTTTCAACCCTGTAATGAAGCAGGATGAGGGCCATTCTTGAAGCGTTTCAAGTACCGGCAACATGCTCACCTGCCAAGATCCTCCTGCTATGGGCCCGAAGGCACGTCATCCAGCTTGTCAAAAGTTGAGTCAGTGATGTTGCTTGAACATCTTGGCTAAGCAAAACAGCAACTGGCAAATCCATCAGTTCGAAGCTGCAACCACATACTGTAGTATCTCACATGGTGTTGCATGCAAATTTTCATCTACCCCTAGGAGGAAGGTAACTGGGGCATAGTTGTGGTTCATGCCACGCCAAGTTGCATCCATGAATATGCCACGTTGAGCTGCATGTAACAAGGCGGAGGACAATGCAAACTCATTAGTCATTCCACACATCAGCTTGCTTGCTGCTTGTTTGGTATCTCCAGCATGGAATGCCTGGTATCTGACCCAGATCTCTTAGATTTGGCATGAGCTGAGCAAACAAAGCACCTACAGAAAGACCTGATTGGCATGGGTTTTGGCATAAAGATCCAAAGCTGCAAATGCGTTCTTGGCATAGTGTTGGTATTGACGTGCAGCAGGCATTATATTGTCAATGTCTGATTTTTTAGGGTGGCGGTGTTTAGGGACTGGGTCAGGGCTGGTGTTGTCTTGCAATCTAGCAGTCAAGGCTGGGATCAAGATACAATATCAGTCTGCATGATATCCCCTGCATCATAAGGCTTTCATACATTTACGTATTTGGCCAGCAGTTGCACCCTCCCGCCGGGACAGTATCACAGCTCCTAGATGAAGGCGGCGTGACCACTGAAGCATCCTGGGGTCAGCATCCTTGTGACCACCTTTCTGCCATATCTTGGCTACCGACAAGTCACCAGCAGATATCTCCACCTATAGAAGAAACATATCAATGTGAGACTAGCTGCATTACAGGGAGCATTGTACATACGTGAAGCTGAACAGAGCATTTGCCTGATTTGGACTTCGACTTTGCCTTCTTCTTCTTTGAGGGGGCTGGTTCTGGGGAGGAGGTAGGCATGGACTCTTCATCCCCCTCAGCAGTCGCTTCAGGCATTTCCACACTCTCGGGCACACGCTGGCATGCACGAGCACAATCATACTGAGCTCGGAAAAGTGGTGCATCCTGCTGAACAAGCTGTGACCAGACTGAATCTGAGATATCTTTGCCCTGTTTGGCCCAAAAGTGCCTAGCACGCAAATCTCTTGTGTCATCAGCTGCAAGGTCGACACCCTCCAGTCTGATTGAGGGGCGATCCACATATTCTTTAACTGTATAATCATTCATCTGGCAATCATCTATCTGAGTGTGTCAGTCAGGGACTTCTTTTGAACAAGCTAACCTGTTTTTCAAACCAAACTGGGAGTTCAAGCAGAGGGATTGTTCCCTGCAATTGCCACTCCTCACGATCTATCTTGCGCAATTTCAACCCTTTGACGGTGCCAGCTGGTTTATCAGGACTAGAGCTTATCAAGGCTGGCTGAACAACATTCTGGAGAAACAGCCGGTGTTGAGCAAGTGCATCAGGTGAGACAGTTTCTCCAGAAGAGGTAGTGTTTGGCAAGGAGGGTTGCTGATGTTCTGTTGGTGACATGGGTGTTGCCTGTAATGAACTGGCACCAGGTGTTGGGCTGGTTACCACAGAGAGCTGATAATTATGCCTTGGGCGACCTCTAGTTGTGGAGCGCCTGGAGGTGGTAGGCTGGGAGAAGACTCAGCTTTGGACAGAGTCCCATGTACTTGTGGATTGTGGTAGAAAGGCTTACCTTCTTGATCTGAAACTTCTTCATGGTGGACCTGAAAATGTTGTAAAAATATAGAGGTAAAACACGGGAAGTGAGATAGCGGTGGTTGGAAAGAAGTACTCTGAGGTCATGTGACCTGAACCATATGTTCACTTGTCATAAACAACCACATACAGTAGATGGTACATCATGTAATCAGTCTGCGTACACTACTTCAGTCAAGGGAGATCACAGATGATAGATTTCCTAAAGTGCGTGAACTGGGGAATTTTTGGTAGATTGAATGCATAATGATGATGTGAAACTGGAGTATTCAGGCAAATGTTGTTTTTGACAATTTGCAGATCAGTTGAGATGATTTCTGCAAGACCAATAATATTGTAGTTGCAGTGTGCCACCTGAACTATGACCTGAGCAGTGTATCATGGCTGAGCCAAAGGTGGACATGTGGTTTCCCGAAATGGAAAGCATTAGTCATTATTTTACTCGACTGTCGAGCAAAAAGCTGACACGTGATTTCCAAATATGGAAACTATTATCCATATTTTTGCTCGATGCTCGAGCAAAAAGCTGACACATGATTACTAAATATAGAAATGATTATTCATACTTTTGCTCGACGCTTGAGCAAAATGCTGACACATGATTTCCAAATATAAAAATGATGATTCATACTTTTGCTTGACGCTCGAGGAAAAAGCTGACACATAATATCTAAAAATTGTAATAATTATTCATACTTTTGCTCGAGTATTGTGCGAAATGCTGACAAATTAATTCCTGGTCAGTGTCACAACCTGCAGGAAGTGATCTTGTGAAGTGTAGTGAAGAGTGCTGGCACATCCAAATGTTTTAGAGGATTCTGGGTATAGTGAATTGGAGCGAAATGACGAGGTGAATTGTTCTTGGAGTTAACCAGAACAAGTCACACTGCTTATATATTGAAGATGTTACACACCAAGGAGCCACATGAGCACCAAGCCAGTACAAGTGAGAAGCAGGAATGAGCAAACACATCCACATCTAAGCAATGCTTGTGCAAGCACACAAAGCAGCAGCAAGCGAGCATGGGGAGAAACAAGACACATAAGCAGGACAATCACAAATACATGACAAAGGCACACAGATACGCATGCAGCACAAAGCAAAAGAGGGAGGGGCAAGAGATGAGAGAGCTCTTGATCTGAGTATCATGACAGAAAGGGAATCACTGCCACCAGCATTGCAGATGTGATATGTGTCTGTTGGTTTCTGAATTTTAAGTCTACCAATGACTTCAGGCAGAGAGACGAGTAATGTTATAGTTCTATTTCCAAAAATAGAAAGTATTACTCATAACTTTGCTCGACACTCGAGCAAAATGCTGACACATCACTTCCCAATATGGAAAATTGAGCACTTCATTCTGCCCAATTTCAGGTGAAAATTGACATTGATCACCAAACCCCAGAAGTTCTGGTACAGGCTCACTGACCTCTGGACATATGACATACATGCCTACTAAACTGTGTAATCAAGCTTCTTCCCAGATGAGCCAGATCACGTGGCTGGTCATGTGACTCCTGACACATGAAAAGTAACTTGAACTCAACCACCACTAGCTCTCAACATCCAACTTCAACTCTCAAATTTCAGCTCACAACAATGTCCACTGTCATGTCTACCATGTCCATCAACCGCTGGTATATGTCACCCTACATCTCTGCTACGCGTTGCCGCTCAGTGTTTCTCAGTGAGATGGACACCAATCTCAGTATCAGTGACAATCTCAAAAAATTTCTTCCTGCTTGGGTTGGCAAGTTCCCTAAAGACCACCCAGCCACATATACTGTTACATCCATGCTTCTTGCGCGTCTTGCGGACTTACTTGACGCTCAGGACCTCAGCAACCAAGGTGTCTTTCAATCATTTTATCCTCAGGCCAATCAAACCACAGCTGGCAAAGCTTTGACACGCTTCAGGATCACGTTGCATCTTTTTGACACCTTGATTGCTCTGCTGTTCCCTTCTGCTCGGTTGCCTAATGAGCGTCTTATTCCCACCCCCAAAGCTCTGGTTTTACAAAACTGTCCCACTGGGAAGAAGGAGTTGTTCGCTAAAGCTGCCTGGGTTATGGCAAACATAAATAGTCTCTCAGACACTATTCCTGAGCTCATGGCAAAGATTGTGAGTGATTTACATGTTATAGCCCAACAGCCACATTGACAAACTCACATAGATTGAACTACCTGACTCCACACCTGCTGCCTCCAGCCTTGCCTTGGCACCTTCTAACAAAATTGCGGTGGTTGCCAATATCCTGGATCATGCAGCCCAGTTCCATCATGCCAGCAAGATGACTCATGCTTACATGGAGCAATTCAGTCTGTTAGGCCGTGGCCTCTGGAATATCCTGCAGGTCTGTCTATCTAACACATGTCTAGTGTGTAAGCTGATATATGGACTATAATTCAGGTTGAGAATCAGCGCTCTGACCATGCCAAGAAGACCCTGGACTTAGCAATTGCATCCTCATTTGTAGTCCCTATCTTGCGCAACCACTTCTCAAAGGTCTCCTTTGTGCACCATGATATATCAGTGGCTGCCACTCAACAGGTCAGTAAACTGAGGTTGTCTGTATAACCAAAGATATTGACACACTCCCAACCAGGCCCTTGACATGCTTCCCTTGAACATGAGCTCGCCGTTGCTGGTGAACTGCGAGGAGATGATGCTTTTCATGACTTTGAACATGTTAGAGCAAGTGTACTTAGGCTCCTCTACAGCTCCTATTCCCAACTGGCTGCACCTATCTGCATTTTTAACCAACCACTCACCCAGTACACCTGAGTGCTGGTATTACCCAGAGTTTCGCTCCTCAGCCCCACAAGGTATGTATCATTTTTAACTCATGAATGCAACATCTCACTATTCTGCAGTTGCTCTGCCGCCTGCGGTTCTTTCTATCACATATCCAGATAATGATGATGCACCGAATCAGGATCATCAAGGTGAGATTCGTTGTGGATGACTAGGCTAACACTCATTTCAATTGGACTTGACAGAAACTAGTAATGTGATTTTGCCATCGGCTGACATGGAGGCACCACTACCACTGGCTAGCTTCTTTGAGGTACCTGGGGCTGCCGTGGTACTCACAGAGGGTTTGCTGGTGGCCCAGCCAACAGGTCTGGACCAACCTGTGTTGGGAGAGCCATTGTTGCAAAACCCAGCCCAGCTTCACAATCCAGAAGATCATCTGGATGAAGCAGCCTTGTTTGCATTGGCTCAGACTTTGGAGGAGCTACTTGGACAAGGTATGCAACCACCATCAGGAACACAATACATCAATAAAGCTTGTTTCTTGCCTAGATGTTACATCAAACGATCTGGACCAGGTGGCTGCAAAAGACCTGGAAGACCTTGCGAGCCATGAGATGACTCCAGCTGCCAGTGTGTGCATTTGATTGGAAGAAATGGCTATTTTCTAACTGCATCCAGGTCCTACATCAACACCACTAGCTTCAACACCATCAGGGGAGGAGCCTGAAAACAGTGGCCCAGATGGTATAATTCCAATTCGCTAAATTCAGCCAGTATGCTAACAGTGGTGTTGTAGTATCTGCTGAGCTGGGTCCAGAGCCACCAACCAAGGACTTTTCCTCAGACTTGACAAGCTCTAGGGACTCTTCAGTTCTGTCTGACCGCCAAACACGCCCAAATGTCCCTCAAATGCCCCTCAAGCACCCACGCTTTGAAACAGATCCTGAGAACACATTTAGGATATCCAATGACGGTGTGGAAGAGCTCAAGAGTTTCAAGCGGCAGGTGCTGGACCTTCCACAAGTCAAAGGGAAATACAAGACTCCTAAGGTACGGGTACATGACCTTGGTATATGTCTTGATCTAATGAGTTTGCAGACCCAGTACCCACTCTGGGTTGACTCAATACTCTGTGGATACCATGCCCCTGCTTGGTCATTTGAGGTCACAACAAGGGAGTTCTTGGTGGCTCAGGTAAATGAGCAGGTATGGGCACTGTTAGCACATGACTCCCTCATCCTAACCTTATCTTAGACCCATGATTGGGAGCTGGTCACAACCATCAACCAACAGTGCCAAGAAGATGCACCGTGTCTCCCAGCTGACAGTACCACTACTATACACCTGACCCCTGCAGAAGTCCAGTCTCTCACAAGGGAGGAGTTGGGGGACTTATTCTCGACTAACAACATTGTCATACTCCCATCCCAGCAGCCAACCACAAGCTCCCTTTGGAAGACTGATGATGGCAAAGTTACACTTCAATATTTGGTGGATGATAACTTTGTGGTGCAGGTGCATGGTATGTAAAAGCAGTTGTCACACCAGTCAAATGGGACTTATCAATCAATGTTCTGCACTAGACTTGTCTCACAGGTCCCTACTTGAGGGAGAGCACCAGAATGTTTCCAGGCGGTCAACGGTTCGGGTTGTTCTTTACCATATCAACAATGATTCTGGGCAAGTTCTCAATGTCCTGGATCTTCCTGATACCACTCGTGCATTTCCACAACCAGAGGCTGTTTTGTGAGTACATGATTGACCGGTATCTAAGGGGCAAAGTTGTTGAATGCTTGACCATCTATAGTAAACTTGCTTCAGACTCCTTCGCCTTTTCATCTACTCGGCACATGGTACAGACCTTTGATCAGCTCCCAGCCCGGTCTGCGTCCTGGATTTTATTGGCTGGTGCAGGTGCTGTGACCCGCGACCATGTAGATGCAGCTGGTCATGCAACCTGGGTTCATATGGCAGCTGGCACCTAGAGATCCCTCACACCATGTCTTTGACAACTCCCAGCCTTGGATAGATGAAGAGTGGAACAATTGCGAAACTCCTTCAGAACTGGTTAAACACTTCTACTGGGAAGCAGTTTATTTGCCAGAAGGGTCAACATTGTGAGTTGCATTCAGATTACAGTCACAGATTAGCCTGATAGGAAATTATTACTTAGCATCATGCAGCCCCACACCATTCACTTGGTTCTGACTCTGGGCCCAACATTATGTCATGGTGGCCACTTCTACTCTGCTACTACTATCACTCGCATCCTCCATGCACGTTGCCTAGAGCATGTCTATGCAGACACCATGTCCAATGAGACTCACCCTGGGTCTTGGATGATGCTGAACCGGATGATGCTGTTTGCTGCACGCCAGATGTTGTTGCACAAGCAGCAATCACCATATCCAGTAGATCAGCTTGCTTCTCTGATCATTCTCAACCAGGATCCCAACTTCTTTAGGAATCCAGCAGAGCAGTCGCCTTCTAACTACCGGTACAAGCTGCAGGTGGCCAAGGCGGCTGTTGCTGCCAAGTTGGTGGCAAGCAGCTACCCAGAAGTGAAGGTGGCATTGCAGGAGCTGACCATGAGGCTGGCAGAGTGGAGGGATACTTTGTATGAGCAGTGGGATGATGACTTAGCGGTGTATCAGCCCAGAGGAGCCACTCAGATCATGCAAGGTGGAGAACAGGAGCAGGAAGGAAAAGTGAAAGGGGGGGTGGGGGAGCAGAGCATGGATCTGGACTTGGGTTATTTTGGCCAAGATGAAGGCATGGATGAGGGTGATATGAATATGGATATGGACTAGGGTTGGAATGGAGTATGGATTCCTGATGTATGAAGTGATGTGCTCTCATAGGAATGGGAATGAGACTACTTGAGCTGTGCGCATATCTGCTAAGCTTCTATGATATGGTATATGTGCTCAGCATATTGGCAACAGAGGGAGTAGAAACAAGGCCAGTCAAGAGAAACTCCAGGTCAAGTTTGACCAGCTCCTTGCAAACCATTGAAGATAAGCCATTTTTGCTTGGACCATTTGTCCATAGAAATGGCCCAAAAATTCAGAAGTATGGGTTTGGCTGTTCTCCAAGTTAATCTGTAAACTCACATGAATACAGCAAATCAATAAGAATTCTGGGACATGTTCAGTCAACTCTGGGTCAAGTCCACAGGTGAGACATTGATGTCAAACCCCTTTGCCCACAGAAATAGCCCAAAAATCCAGGATTCTGAGAGTGCCTTCAACACTCACAACAC
>WSTH01001386.1:0-12914 GCA_019616345.1 Ceratobasidium sp. 395
GTATGTAGATTAGTAGCCCGGCGCTTCGCGCCGTGATCCCTGGTTGACTATCATATACCATTCGATGTGGTTCTACACACTGTTATGTCGAAACATCTATGGGTGTGATGTGACGGGCGGTCCATCATAATATTGATACTAACTGCTCGTCAAGAGAGCGAAGCGAGTGCAAGTACTCCCCTTGCTGGCGCGGGGCGGCTGCATTGAGCAAGGGTTTGACACGCTTCTATCAGCGCCCAGAGCGTAACCCCTCGTAAGAGGGTACCAACCCAGACCATACTTTTTGGTTCAATTGGAGTGGCACCAGAAGATGCACTGAAGATAGAACCTAGCCGCCCAGTATAGCGGCTGTACAATATATGCTCTTCGTAAGAACCACCCGAGCCATGGGTTCACCTTGTGTTCCACAGAGATAGTATGGCCAATAATAATTTTAGACGTAGGGTAATGTATGCGTGTTTACCATATGTGGGGCTAGGCGAGCGTAGACGATATAGATAGTATGATGTGGACGAGCAAAACTGTACTAGATGAGTTATTAGCCAACTTTCGTAATAATGCTTCGGTGACCGTTTGATGCATGCGATGGAACAGCGGAGTTACCGCAAGAGGTTGTTAATGTGGGAAATTGGCGACTTTGTTGGGCGAAAGAGCAATATTCTTGTTTATGACACAACGCTCAGGTCAGAACTGAGGTGAATACCTCAAGCAGAATGGGGCTGACGCGCACGGAAAAAGTAACAACAGTTGGCGAGTGAGCGCCCGGCGCTTTGATGCCAACATGGTGGTGAGATCTTGATGCGATCAAATCTCAGACCACATCAGGATTCGGCGAACGCCGAAGGGCTTGCAATCCGTGGGCGGTGCGATATGGACGCTCTGCCAGCGTCATTCGAACTGCCGCTCGCTTCCCCGAGGAGATGTGCTGTCATCGTACCATACATGGCGCGAGCCGGGTATTTTTGGGCCACAGGCTATGCCAGCGTACGAAAGGTCGCTCGTGAGAAACTAGTAGACAATGCGGGTGAGTTGAACCGTGCCATCAGCGGTCTCGGCCATGAGCATTTGTCTCGGTACTCAGCCACTTGAGCCGGTAGCACTACTATGAGTGATACTTCGAACAATGGTATAAAGACTGATAGCGTCGAGCCTTCAGCCCTCATCTTCTGTTTTGATTTCTTTCTGCCTTCTACATCCAAAGTCAATCACCTACTCACCCTCATCATGTACTTCAGCTTCGCCTCTGTCCTCTCCGCCGCTCTCCTGGTCCTCCCTCTCACTGTGCTCGCTGCTCCCGCTGCCCCTGTCTCCGACCTTGAGGACCGGGGTCACTACAACACTCACAAGGTCACCGTCGGCGCTTGGGGTAAGCTGCGATACGACCCGCAGTACGTGCACGCCAAGGTCGGCGACTACGTCAAGTTCGAGTTGTGAGTAATTACGAGCGAACCTATCATGCGTGCCCCTAATTGACAACGTACGACAACGCATATAGTCACCCGAAGAACCACACCGTGACCGAGAGCTCGTTCGACGAGCCGTGCACGCCGCTCGAGGGCAACGAGGGCGAACCCGTTGGCTTTCGCACTGGCTTGTGAGTGCCTCTGTCTCATTGCTGATACGTCTAACTCACACGACTGCGCTTAGCGTCCCCGTGCCCGAGAAGCAGACGTCGCACTTCCCGACTCGCAAGTTCAAGGTCACCGACGTCAGTCTCGATCTCCTCAGCTCTGTTTCTCCACACTAACGATTTCATGTACTCATACAGACTCAGCCGCACTGGTTCTACTGCGGTCAGGTCGGCCACTGCCCTGCTGGCATGGTCTTCGCTGTACGTCGCGTGTTTATATATGCGCACTAAAGTCTCTGTACTGACCTCACGCATACTACTAGGTCAACCCGCCGAAGGAGGGCAACACGTTCGGGGGGTTCCAGAAGATGGCGATGCAGTCCGACGACTAAGGCACTGGCTGAGAGGGTTGAACAGGCTATGATTGGACATTTCTCATGTACTGTATGATACTTTGTCTTGGGACTACTATACATGGACTCTAGCTAGTAGATTGAGCGACACGACTTGTTTGATGCAACGAATATGATATACACTTGCTAATCATTGACGTACTGTGAGTAAAAACTAGATGAACATGTCTGAAAGGGGACTATTCAGTCAGGATGGCTTGCGTGTCACTGGACATTGAATGGTCGGAGAGAGATAACGACCTGGTTGGAAAAAATTTGGCCAAGAGGCAGACGAATATAACAAGAACAGACTCAGCGCGATGTCAGATTCACTCTTACCAGAAACAAGAGCAAGAGAGATCATAGCGAGACAATAGGGACCTTTCAGTTGGCGCCAATGTCAGTATCAAATTGTCCCTTGAGCATTACGACATTGTCACTATCACACAGATTTCCCCATCATCTGCCTTCCACTTAACAGAGTTTGAGCAATATTAAGCGTAGGAGATACTGTAGTAATAAGTAGCTCATCAACTGTTAAAATCATGGGTTCTGAACTCGAAACGGCTGAAGGAAGGTAACGGCATACCTGAGTAGGGGGTACAAGGATTGGTAGCGTTGACGGGTGAATTGGCAAGTATCCTGTTGCATCGACGTCAGAACTGCTGCTAACTGACAGGAGAAGCGCTCTGACGACTCAACGGGCGAAGGCGAGGTGGATATCGTTATTGTTTGACACTTAGTGACAATGGCCGTAATAATGACCAATCCAAATCTATTTGTTACTCGCTCAAATATTGATACTTTGTTACGATTTCTTCACGAGCTTGATGCTCTCACCGTCTACTCTGATTGTGGCAAGTAACAAGTTGTTAGACGCTTTAGCTTATAGGTAAGGTGAAAATGTCTCTGTAAAATGATCAAATTGGCACTGCTAACGGTGCCAAATTCCCGGTTCGGCGCTAAGCGAAAGGTCCCTATTAAGCACCTAGGGGTCCGGTTGACGACCAATTAGGAAGTCCGATCGTGCTGATGGATCAAAATCTGGGCGCTTACTACTCTTCGTCTTCGCGAACATCATGCCTCAAGTCCCAGATCTCGAAGATCAAAGTGCGTGCTCTTGATCTTCACTTTCGACTGTTCTGCTCACGCCACGTTCGTTTGTCTGCAGCTATCAGCCAGCTCTCCGATCAGCAGCTCACTAGTGCCGGATTCCTTGGAGATGGTGAGTTCATTCGTTATTTGCCTTCGTCTATTCCTCATTTGCCTTTGTTTTCTCCTCTTCGTTATAGGCGCCTACGACACTATCAAGCACACCATCGAGGTCGCGAGGGCAAACCCGGTACTGGCAGACTGTGAGTCTGCTCCATTTCCTGTCCGTCGTTCCTCTCTCTTACGTCCCTTTGTTCCCTCGTCAGTCATAACCTTTTGGATGTTAGAGTGCCAAAAGCCACGGGCCCGGAACTACGGCGCTCAACAGACCCCCTCGGCTCTCGCTCTGAGTCACAATCCCACCATCTTTTCGCAGATTAGCGATGCCAGACTTGCGTCAGAAGCCGTCAAAGTCGTCCACCCTCACCTCCTCTGCGAATTCGAGAGGATTCATTACTACAATGGCGTCTCCGTCGACCCTCCTGAGATCTACTATCGTTCCAACCTCGACACGGTCAAGTTCAAGCGCCCTGTCCCGGGGCAACAAAACTTCTTCAAAATTCCTTTCAAGACTGCTGAAGGCGTGCTCGGCACGCCCATTGTCGAGGTGTGGGACGAGGTTGCCCCCTTGATCGTCGATCTCTTCAAGTCCACCGGGGTCAAGTACTCTGCCCTCCACCCTGCTTTCTTCTCGACCCTCAACGAGGACATGGAGAAGGACATGGGTCCGCTCGTCATCTGGGTCGCCACCCACCCTGGGACTACCTCTCCGGAGAAAGTTCGGGATGTCTCTCCCGCTGTTCTCTCTATTCTAGTTAAACACGGAATCGAGGGAGCAGTCGTTGAATGGATTGAAGGCACCGTCGAGCCGATGGCAGGCCCTCCTCTCATGCGGACTGTCGAGAACACCAACCCCACCCACGACGTTCGCCAACCCTTCACCGCCCTGCACGGCATGTCTATCGCGACCGAGGACAGGAAGAACGAGGATGCGACGGGAACTGTTTCCATTTACTTCCATGAGGGCGGTGACAGCGACCGAGTTCTTGCCGCCAGTTACAAACACGTTTTCCACGCCGATACCAGGTCCGACTACAAGTTTGGCGGTTCTGGTGACCATAAGCAGCAGGTTCGCGCCAACGGCATGCGCAGGTTCCAGCGCGCTCTCGCAGCCATCAAGTACAAAGTGGGCGCTAACGTCACCGAAGTCGTAGCCCTCATGGAAGACATCGAGCGCCTCGAGAAGGAGCCCCAGAGCGAGGACGAGGAGGAAGCGGCGGACAAGGAGGAGGCGTTGGCCAAGAAGAAGGTTCAGTTGACTGATTTGACACTGGTTGGAACTAGGCTGCGCAACTTCTTCAAGGAAGTCACTCGTGACTGGACCGACATCGCTCGTCGCGACATCGGTTATCTTGATTGGGCCCCATCCATCTCTATCGACGTTGACGATTTCACCTATACCCGCGATATGGGCGCCTTCTTCCTCTACGCAGAGAAGTTCGTCAAGAGTTTTGTGGGAAATATGGTCAATCTGGGTACATTCTTTTTCCTTCTTCTTTTGTTTTCCTACTCGTCTCTTTCCCTTTTCAACTAATCATATTCGCTTTATGTTGCAGGTGTCAAGTACACTCGTCACGAACTTAATACTATCTTTGGTGGAAAGTTCCCCTCCGACATGAACCTCCGCCTTCGAGGGACTGTCAAGCGCCAGGACCTCAGCAAGCCCATCGGCGTCGACGAGTTCGGAAACGCTAGGACGATTGTCGGCAAGGACGGTAGCACCACCGGGCTCACATGGGGCAACTTCATCGGCGTCGAGGCGTACCTGTGTGACGAGTTTGGGCACGAGTCGAAGGAGCTGGCTATCTACAACGGCTCTAAGACGGATCGCACCAACTTCTCTGGCAAGGGAGACTCCGGCGCTCCCATCTGGAACATCAATGGTCAGATCATCGGCTTCCTCCATTCCGGTATGCCAAAGGGTGTCTCCAACCATGTCACCTACGCCACCCCCGGATGGTGGTACCTGGAGCAGCTCTTGAAGCAGTACCCCAACGCCAACTTCTGGGGTGAGAAGTGGGACCTCAAGACTTGAACGCCAAACGCCATCATCACCATCGTCGTTGTCTTCCCTGTCCCCTTAACCCACTGTCTGTTCTCTCTCGTATTCTTCATCTCCCCTTGCGTCGTTGGTTCTGGCGCGTGTTTTGGACCATTGGCTCGCCGTAAGCGTTTGTTCATTTTCCTCGGTTCTTATGGTGCTACTTGGCTGACTCTTTCAATTTAACGTTTAGGTCGTCTTGTCAACCCACACGCCTTCCATGCTCGCTCCTTCGACTCTGGTCTCGACTCTTTCTCTCTCTCTCTGTCCGTGCGTTTATTTAATCGTCTGGTGGTCGATGGTGATGGATTGCTTGGACTGGTGAATCGCTGCCTTGGTTCGTTTTGCATTCCCTACTTTGTTTGTTCGTACTCGTAACAGCTTTTAGGTATTCGATCGCAAGCTCTCTATTAATTCATTTGTACCCACGTCAATTGGCTAATTGGTTCCCCTTTAGGCGCCAAAGGAAGAATCAAGACCCAGACAATGACCGAGGCGATTACTCACGTAGCGATGTGGCGATGTGATACCAGCGCTCCGCCGGGCTTCATCTGAACATCGCCGAGGACAAGCACCTCAACTATGCCCGCCTGGCGTAAGCCAAGCATCCTTTCGCCTCGTGTGTGGCTAAGTCACTCAATACAAGCCTGATCATGAGTGCAATGTACGTTAGAATCTACGCGAACGTGCCATGTGAAGTGCAAAAGGCGCAGAGGCATTTCTGTCCTGCCTCATGAAGCGACATGAGATATCGTAAGGTTATGTTGGGACGAACGTATATAAACTGCCTGGAATGAACTTACAATCCTCATCCTTCGGGTTCTTACTTCTTTCTGCTCTTTCTTCATCTCATAGCCAATCCACTATGATCTTCAGCCTCGTCTCTCTCGTCTCCTTCCTGGTCTTCTTCCTCCCCTTCACCGCTCTCGCAGCTCCTGCCGCTCCTCTAGACGGCGAGCTCGAAGCCCGTGGGTATGGCAAGACGCATGTAGTGACGGTTGGTAAGAAGGGCAAGCTTCGGTACGACCCTCAGTATGTGCACGCCAAGAAGGGTGACTATATCAAGTTCGAGTTGTAAGTCACAGGTGCAAAAACGAATTCGTGTATGCGTCGAGCTAACGTACTTGACAGCCATCCGAAGAACCATACCGTGACCGAGAGTTCGTTCAACTATCCTTGCAGCAAGCTCGGCGGCGGCTTTGCTACTGGCTTGTGAGTCTAGCTCGCTCCGTCACCATGATTCTGGAGTTAACTGCCACCATTTCAGCGTCCCCGTTGACCAAGATGAGCACTACTTCCCGACTCGCAACTTCTATGTCAAGGACGTAAGTTTCACAAATTATCTTTAGTAGCCACTCCATATCCTACTCCATCGCGCTGTTTTGCAGGAGAAGCCCCATTGGTTCTACTGCGGACAGGTCGGCCACTGCCCCGCTGGAATGGTCTTTGCGGTACGCCTGTTTTGTCTATGGATTTCTGCAAGGACTGCAACTAATGCAACGCATATAATCAGGTCAACCCCCCGAAGAAGGGCAACACGTTCAAGAAGTTCCAGAAGATGGCCATGCAGTCCGACGACTAAGGCACTGGCTGAGAGGGTTGAGCAGGCTATGATCGGACATTTCGCATATATGATACTCGGTCTTGGGACTACTATACATGGACTCTAGCTAGTGGCAGATCGAGCGACACGACCTGTTTCATGCAACGAATGAGATATACACTTGCTAGTCATTCTGTGATTTAAAGCTAGATGAACATGTCTGCAAGGGGATTATTCATTCAGGATGGCTTGCGTGTCACTGGACATTGAATGATCAGAAAGAGATGACGACCTGATTAGCAGAAGTTTGGTCAAGAGGCAGACGAATATAACAAGAACGCGCTCAGCGCGATATCAGATTCATTTTTACCAAAAACAAGAGCAAACGAGACCAGAGCGAGACAATAACGAGAGGAAAGACCAAAACAAAACCAGACAAACAAAACATTCAGACAACAAATCGACAGCTTAGAGGCGAACAGAAAACCCGAATACCAAAAGTAGCAAGGGCCTCAGTGTCCCTATGCCCTAGTTCCCCTCCCAAAGCTCCTTCGGCGCTCGCATCATCACCCCCGGCGTACCTAGGTCCAGGTTCCACTTGTACACGTACTCCCCCTTCTTCACCTCTCCCGCCGTTACCCGCTTCTTTCCCTGCGCATCCCACGTGTACACCACGTTCTTCCTCGGCACCTCTCTCCTCTTCTCCTCTACTCGTCCTAGCTGTCGACATGCCCCGGAAGTCATGGGTGCAATCGCGAGTCCGAGGTCGAGGTCTGACTCGGTACGCATCCCCGAGCGACCAGGTCCGAACGCCTCTTTGTACGCAGCGAGTAGCTCCCGTTCCATTGGCGTAGGAGTACCGACCGACCGACCTGCCGCCGTGGATGCGGGGGCTGTCGGTGCTACTCCTTGAGCACGCGCCGACCGTACGTTGGGCTCCGAGGGCTTGGAACTGTCAGACGGCGGCGATGGACGAGGCGCGGGCTTGTATGACTTGAAGAAAGAAGCGCCGTCGACTGGCTTGCATGGGATCGACAGAGGAGCGCGAGGTGCAGCGGCCGGCTTTTTAGAAGGCGCCGTCGCCTGAGGATTGGGGGCGATTGAACACGGCGCTGCGACAGGTGGCTCTGCTGCTTGTGGGTGCACTTCTGGGCTAGCTTCGACTAGCGACATCGTCTGGTCGACCGGGCTAGGGCCGTCGTTCGTGCATACAGTGATCGACCCTCCGAAAGACTCCGTCAAGGGTGGTGGGCATACGTCCATCCCGGCCTCAGCAGGCTCAGACGTCAGCGTCTCCGGTACAACAGGTGGCTGATACTGTGCCGTAGTCGTCGCGCTTGGCTCGATAGACGTCGCTGGACAGACGGGAGCAGTACCCTGCGCTTGCACAGCGAGGCGCATCGACCGTCTAGCCAGCTTCGCCTTCTTCGCCGCCCGCTTCTTCTTCAGCTCAGCTCGACCGACCCGAGTCCCGAGAGTCGTGTCCTGGACCTGGAAGCATGGAACAGGCGCATACAACCGCATTGCTCGACCGCACGCGGCGTGCGATAGAGACTTGAGCATAGAGTTGTAGACCGGGCCGTGGCCAGGACTGGGACTAGTATGGATAAGCTGGGTGTTCTGTTTGGTTAGCGGGGGGTCGACGGAGGTATGAGGTAGGCTAGCAGAGGCTTGAATAGCGTCGCTGCTGGGCCCAGTGGTTGGATTGTGGGGAGCTGGATGCTCCGCGGCGGGTGCAGAAGCAGCCGGCGGGGTCGACTTCAGTTCGACAGGTGGTTCGGCTGGGGAAGCAGCAGGCTGGGATGGAGGTTGGGCCGACATTTGCGCTGAGTTCTGCGCTGTGGAGACTACTTCGCTCGTCGCGGTTGGAGCCGGCTGCATCTGAGTGGCAAACTTGGTTGCGGGAGCGAGTGGAGGGGATGGATCAGCTACATCGGTTGATCCCGCCGGCGGGGCTGGGGCGACGAAAGCCTCAGCCTCACGCGCACTTGTCTTCGGGTCCTGATTATGAGCACCAGGTATGTTTTGACTCAGACTCGAACCGGTTGTTACTAGTTGTATTGTAACTGACCTTGGTATCGTGCGTGAAATCCGCTTCAGACTCCTTGGTCTTAGGTTCATCTTCCGCCTTCTCCTTGGTGGCCTGCGCTGAAGCTTAGAACCGGAGACCGTTGGCAGATAACTCGCTCACCTTTGGCACATTGCCCTCCGTTTTGACCTCTATATGTTCCTTAGTTTCGATAGTTGGAGTAACAGCGGGAGCGACAGTTCTATCGGACGTCACAGAATGCTCTTTCTCCTGAGAGTCTCCGCCGCTGGTGGCTTGCTTTAATGTAGCATCTGAAATGACCACGGCCTGTTGGTCTGAAGTCAACATCGTTTTGCGGCTGCATTGCTTGAGATCCCACTTGCCTTTTTGGCAGACAATGCCGTAGTAGGGGCCAACGCGTTATCGTCTACGTTTCTTTTCGGCTTGTCTTGTGTCTTTCCGTTGTCAGTCTGTAGAAACAATGAGCAGATATCCAAACGTTCGCCTTAGAACGCCCTGTACCTTTGATTTCGATTCCTGCTTCTTAGTAGTGCCAATAGTGGGTACTAGAGCCGCCTCCGATTGGACTACACGCTCCGATCGTTGCACTTTTCTGGTTTTCGTCGAGCTGGTAGATGTCGCGGGCGATGGGGTGGCTCGGCTGGCGCTCCGTCCAGGACCGCGGGGCGCGGTCGAGGCAGGCGAAGCTACGGAGCTGGAAGGAAGACTGGAATGAGAGTTGTAGGTCCTAGATTGGACGGCCCGTTGGTGCGTGGGGGTCGGTAGGGGTGAGGGGATCGTTGGAGTAGCGACCTGGATCTACCACAAGTGTCACTAACACAACATCAATGGGGCGAATTGACAGTACCTTGTCGTGTGTAGCTTGAGCCTGAGGGCGGGGTCTGCCACCGCGTTTGCTACGGCGATCGCTCGTCCTCACAGATGCTTCACACGCCTCCATTTCAGCACGAATACCTGCCAGGAGCTGCGAAACTACAGTGAAATTGGTCATTTTACATCCAGGAAAGTGTCAAATACACCCTTACCTTTACCGCTAGCCTTCATGTCCGCCCATGCTGGACAATCAAACGTCCACGCGGCCATTACGCCAAGCAACAGCCAGCCGATCAGACGATCGAGCCCGGGCATCTCATGCTCTTCCAGCAGTAGTCCAGCTACCAACGAAACAAGCAGGTACCCTCCTATACAGCCCATGCACACCTTGGCTACGACATACCGAGCCAGACTCGATGCACAGAGTGCAAACGCGACACGAATGACAGCCGACGCGAGGATAGGGGCTAGCCGGAGCATTCCTGAAATAACTCGGAATGTTAGTCACACTCTTGTCCCCTTACACAGCTCAGGCGCTCACCATCTCGTGAGTGCTCGTACATGCCTCGTACTAGAGCGCTAACAAAACCCATAACGAGTCGTACTAGACGACCCAGCTTGCTTCCAAAGTACACCACGTCGCGCCAAAGTCGACGCAGTGCGCGGCGGCGCTCGGCGGCTCGACACATACGGCCGACGTACTCGGACTCTTCGAATGGGCCAGGCTCGGGGTAGCAAGGCATGAGCCGGCCGAACTGGTCGAGCTGCTCGCATGCATGACCGTCGTCGCTGTATGCAGGTCGTCGGCTTGAGCTTTGGAGAACGTTGGCAGACGTACTTACCTTGGTACAACGACACAAAGCGTCAGAACAAGGATTGCCAAGATAGGGGGATAATTGAGCAGGAAAAGGATGACGCTCGAAACGACGCTGACGCCAGTCACGGTCAAAAGACCGGCGAAGGTGACGAGCACGAGGAGGTAGAACATAGTAGCGATGCAGATATGCGTGACGAATAAGCTGAGCGCAAGGGCAGATACACCGGCCAGAAGGTTGGACGGAGCGGGGTGGTGAGGGTTTAGGTTGAGGGACGACCTTGATTGGTCGAGGTTTATATCTGACTCTCCTATCCCCTATCTGTTTGCTTGGGTCAGCGAAAACACCCCTAAGGTCGAGCTCGTGACCGACACTCAGCCCAAGGGGGCCATCGAAGCACCTAAGTATGTTGGGTCGTACCCGGCCAATAGACGACTCAACCACTCTCCTGCCCACTCGCCACATACGATATTCAGAGTGCCCGAAAATGCTAAGCTACTGGCTGTTCTAATCGGCGATACTTCAAACCCGCAATTGCATACTTCTTGGGTAAAAACCAACGGCGCCAGCTCAGGGTCCAGTGTTTGGCTTAGTTCACTACTAGAGATGCTTTGAGCTTGTCCAGCAAGTCACGGACAATGAGAGTCGAGACGGCAACATGTCAAGCTTACGCATTTGAAACTTTAGTCATAAATTTATGAAGCTCTGGCTTTAGAAGCGGACTAGCCGCGAACAGGTCTGTCCCAACATGGATTGTTTACTGCACTTCCCCTCGTCGTGACTAGCAGATCGGAGAGCCAAACCAGAGTTCCTAGTTGTACCGATTGCGCCCCTTAGAGCCCAGAGTGCATCCAACACGGGCACCACGGTCTTCCAGAGCACAGCTGGGTGGCAAGGCGGCGAGAACAAAAAAAAACGGGTAACTCCCCACACAATCAAACTGGATGAGGCATGCCTGACACCGCAGTACAATCGACCAGTTCAAAGGTCATAAGCTACAAAGATCTCGGTCGATGTATTATTCGACGAGTTCCGCTCAAGGGAGCTTGGGAGAAGTATATATAGCTTGGTTTACGGTTAAATATGAGGTTACATAAACTGTCGTTGTCTGTTGCGAAACTGTCACAAGCGCCAGTCCTATTGAGAGAAAGCGCCCAGCGCTTCTTGGATCAGGCCTGAGCCATGAGTCATCAATTGATCCGAAACAGTTGATCTTGTGGCGATGTGATACGAGTGCTCTGCACAACTTACCAACAAGAACTGCCGCTCGCTTCTCCGAGGACATGAGCCTATATCGTGTCATACATAGCCGGAGCCAAGAAAACCTCGACCATAGGCTATGTCAGCGAAGGTGGGTTCACTCACGAGAGATATGCGCGCACGGATGAGTTTGACCGTGCCGCCAGAGTCAAGCTTGCGGCCATAGGCGTTCGTTCCCGTGCTCAGCCACCTCACACGGCAGCGATTTTTGTTACTCAGCCGTGCGCCGTGTTATAAAAGACACGGTATGCTGAGCGCTCTACCTCCATCTTCTGCCTTCCACTTCTCAAGCCGGTCGCCTACTCACACTCATCATGTACTTCAGCGTCGCCTCCGTCCTCTCCGCTGCTCTCCTCGCTCTCCCTCTCTCGGCGCTCGCTGCTCCAGCTGCCCCTGTCTCTAGCCTCGAGGACCGGGGATACTCCAAGACTCACAGGGTCACCGTCGGTGCCGATGGAAAGCTACGATACGACCCGCAGTATGTGCACGCCAAGGTCGGCGACTACGTCAAGTTCGAGTTGTGAGTAGCTTCGCACTCTTAGGTCTGTTACGCATTGAGCTGATAGCAATCGGTGGCGCATATAGTCACCCGAAGAACCACACCGTGACCGAGAGCTCGTTCGACGAGCCGTGCACTGGGCTCACCGGCAACGAGGGTGAACAGATCGGCTTCCGTACTGGCTTGTGAGTCTAGCGCAACCAGCTGTTGGTTGCTATCTCGTTACTTATATGTTTTGTTACAGTGTCCCCGTCCCAGAAAAACAGACGTCGCACCTCCCGACTCGCAAGTACAAGGTCACTGACGTGAGTAACTATCCCATCAATTCGACTTGCTCAGCTTTGGCTAAACTGTGCTGTTTGTAGGACAAGCCTCACTGGTTCTACTGTGGCCAAGTTGGACACTGCCCCGCTGGCATGGTCTTCGCTGTACGTTACACGATCTATAGAACTAAAATCAAGCTGACACAACGCATATATCTAGGTTAACCCACCAAAGAAAGGCAACACGTTCAAGAAGTTCCAGAAGATGGCGATGGAATCTGACTATTAAAACGACGGCTCAATGATGCATATGAATACCTTATCTATGACTCCACTCTCCCGGTTCCGGACACTGTCGCCCCTAGGATTTGGACTCTAACACACCACGGACTCTAAATTATCTTGTAACGAGCACATAGTTTTGACACATGTTAGTTCAGAGGAAATCATTCATGC
>WSTH01001387.1:0-12902 GCA_019616345.1 Ceratobasidium sp. 395
TTCAATGTGTATCTCACTCAACAGAAGGCCAAACACATTCAAACAAAGCTGAGCGTCTAGTCAAGAAGCAGGGCTATCACTGAGTAGAACCTCAGCTTACATAAGCATAGTGCTGACACGCTGAAACACTTGTATCAGTGTTGCAGGTTTTTTACAATCAATTTTGGGGCATACTGCATCTGGCTTGAGTTCAGCCACATTCACAAAGGGATTGGCCTAGAAGTTAGCAAGTTACATGAGATCTTAGAATTAGTGTGTCTGATTCAACTTGAGTCTATAATATTTGCTACCAATACCAACAAATCACTATCGGTAGGCTCAATTGCCTGACTTCCTTGGGCGCCCTCCACCTAAGACTGGGACTACGGGTGGTGGTTCGTTGACCTCTGACCAATTCTGAACCTTGATAAGTGTTATTCTACCCATTGCAGTAAGTATATTTTAGCTTCTTTCACTCCATAATGCCTTACAATCCGCAAGATACCCATCATATGGAGCAAAATAGACACTGAGTCTGAGCAGTGCTCAATGGAAGACTATTGGATCTGACAAGTTAAATATGCACAGGCCAAGGTGGCAAAGGCGGTGCTAAAACAATTGCTGCCAAAGGGCATGGCATCAGAGTATGCGCTGCCCCCTCTTCTAGAGCCACCTTGACGCCCTTGACAATCACGCAACAAGAACCAACAAGATCAGGATAACAGCAGCAACAAGGATCACAAAGCAGAACTTGCAAAGATCCTTGCGACCATCAATGAAGAAAGCGTCAAAGTGCTCACCTCGTTCCATAAAGACAACGACACATCAATCATCGACCTTTCCGTTGCCATCCGAGACATCAGCAAAGAAGGTGGTCAGTCCAGATGGATCCAGATGGATCCTGAGAAAGGACTTATGAGTGGACCCCTCTGGGCCCACAAGGTGTCTCAGGATCCATCTGGATCCACCCAGCCTAACCATAAAAGGAGAATCTCTTTTTTTACTATTTTCTTATATGTATGGTTGAATTCAGGCTGCAATGTTCAGGAATCTGCTCAGAAGGTGGGCGGAAATTTTGGCTAAGTCCACTCACCTATTCTGTACAAATCCTGGAGTACGGTAGTCCAAACTCAACCATAAATATAAGAAAATAGTACTCACCTACCACAGCTTGGGGCATTTTTTTGTAAGCCTAGTCCTGCACTGGCTGAGGAGCATTCAGGTGAGCAAAGGGGCAACGATTTCTACAGAAGCCTCAAGCCAAGTTGCAAATGTGCAAAAATGCTCAGTACCTGCATCCTTGCTCATTCTTACTGTCTGGCATTTTTCCAGGTTTCTCCTGTGTTGCCAGAGCCAACCAGAGCTGAAATAGTTTGTTTCAATTTTCAAACTCCAGCAACTATACCCTTAGCCCTGCACTAAGTGCACACACCTAGAAGACCCTTGGGGCTACCTAACCCTGATTTTTGCTGATCTTATATCTTGCATCTTTGGGGTGAAAATGCTGTTACAAAATCCTGCCCTTCAAGGGTATGTACCATTGTGGCGCTCTACAGGTATCTCCTGGATAGACTAGTGGTTAGTGCTCCTACCTATTAGCTGACTTACATGATCCATATTGGTCAGGGTTGCTAGTTCAACTCCCCCTTAGGGCAATTATCTTTAGATGAATTTCCAATTGTTTTCGACATTTTTTTCACTTTTTCCCAAAAGGGAAATTTCCAAAAAAGGACATTGTGATTTAAAAATTTTCAAGTGATTTCAAGTGATTTCAAGTGATTTGGGAGATTTTGAAAATTTTGGTGATTTGGGTGATTTTGGTGATTTGGGCGTGATTTGAACTGCTTTCCAGTGATGTAAATTCAGGCCCTGACATTTGGGTGATGTGAGTGGTTTCTGGGATGTGTGGGATGTGCTGATTTCACCGCTGGGTAGGCTGGACAGTACTGGGTCCACCTCTATAAGGCAAGTGGTTTTCTCACATCACTTCAAAGACCTTGGTAAGCAAATTCCCACTTTCCTGATGCACTATTCAATGTGAGTCACAAACATACTATTCTGAGTTGTATTAACATCCATCCAGTTCTCATAGTAAATAATAGATACAAATAAAAATATCAGATTTTCACCACCCTGCTGGGCTTGGAAGAGCCGACGCTTTCTTGGCGTCATCCATCAAGTTGTTCCACGCATTGTCACTGATCATGCAGCGCAGGGTGTTATCTGGTATGCTGTCCAGGTTCCACTGCCGGTTGATAGGGCAATACCAGCGAGTAGCACTTGGCTGATTACCAGTGTTGGCCTTGCGTTGCTGGTCAAGGAAACAGAATAGACTAGTCATCTGGTATGGTATATTAGCATATATAATTAGCCTATCAGTGTACTGCAACTAACCTCTGTACTACGCCATCCTGGCGTAATCATCTCGTTGGTTGCACTGTTTCAAAGCTCAGTGTAACGCTCAAGATTCATGGGGCTCTGGAGCTTGCTGAGGTCAAGTTCAAGGTTAGCTTCACTATCTGAATGGTATCCCGGCTTGAAGAACTGTTCAGGGATTTCTTTGTTGTGCCACAGCTTGCCTTGGGACGCCGCAGCACGGTTGTTGCATAGCTTTCCAAACCACCAATTGTGAATGTGAGTACAAGTTATACTCTTCTGAATACTATATGTACTCACATCCTTACGTCTCTGTTTCTATTTACTTTTCTCCTTGGAGGCCTTGAGGCGCTTCAGCCTTTCACCCGTTCCATCTTGATTAACTTTGATAGCCTTTTGCACGGCATCAAACAAGTTGATCAGCAAGGATTGAACCAGTCACTTGGTGCACTTAGATGCCTGCAGCTTGCCCGCTGCAATGAGGTCTTCCAGCTGTACATAAGCAAGGTCAGTCTACACAAGTACCTCCCATACTAGTACTCATACTCACATCATCACCGGTTAAAACCTCCTTGACCTATCATCTGCAAAACATACTTCGGCTCTGGAGGCTCCAGATTTGGGGGGTTAGATCCAGCGGTCCCGAGCTCTCCAGGTTGCTCCAGAGCTCCCCAGAGCACATGAGCTCTTATGTAGCAGATCCTCCAGAGCATCCAGTATGAGGGGCCGTACCGGACAAAAATAATTGCACTTCACTTCTTCAGTGAAATCCTGCTAAGTCACGAGAAGTGCGTGATTTTGGATGAATTCAAGTGTTTTCATCTGTATACACGTGAATTCATTTTGCCCCATCATGGTTTGAATGAACCAGTGATTTTGAGTGAATTCACTCGTGAGAATGCTTGCGATCACAGATGAATTGAAATGAATTTAAATGACTTTTCATTTTGATTCCCTCACATATGTAGCAGTCTCTCACGAGAATTCTTGTGAATTCTCGTGAATTTCAAGGTATTAGCCATGCATCTACTCTGTGAGTTCATTTAGTTTCATTTGATTGGGAGCATCTGACTTCATGGAGAGTTTATGGGGTCCTCACTCAGTCAATTTCTTACAGAACCAGCCATGGTTGCTACGCTTCAGGTAGTAGCTCATCACAAAAACGAGCACGTGCTGACTAGCCCCAAGAGACAGTGTCAAGCTAGTCAAGCTTACTGAAAGAAAAGTGCTGAGTAGCAGGTCCTTCAAGCCCTTGATCTGCTTGACCAGTATGGGGGTATTTTGGCTGCATGTTGCGAAAGCGCCTGGCGGCTGAATAGGCCTCAACAAGAGGCTTCAGTCCGTTCAGTCTGTTCACACAACCTTGCCTTACAGGAGGCCGCTGCAGTACTGAATAGTACTTGACAACTTCGACAAAATTTCAGCCGTACGACTTGGTAATTTGTTGTGTTTGGCCGCTATTTCCAAGCCGGCGCCGGAGCTCAAGCTCTGGCCTTTCATGGTGCGCTGGTGCTGAACCGCACACTTGGTTTCTTAGGCACGTCTGATTATTTGCTCCCCGTTTGCATACTGGCAGTATTCTGATGTGTCATGACATTGACAGTGCCGATTGATTTGGCCTTGCCACTTGCAACCCCGGTCCCGACGCTTTGCGAGGGGGGATTACGGGCTACATTTGTGTGGGGTGGGATTGTGAAATGTCCAGGATATATGCTATATAACTTAGGTATAAATTAAGCGGCTACAACATATCCAAATACATAAATATACAGTCATCAACATTGCAATATTTTTTTAGATAGAAGTCCGAGTATTGTTCCAATACGTTGTCGCAGTTGACAACTTGTAGTGCCGCGCCGCGCATTGCTGGTGCCAGCGGGCACAAGCGTACGACCTCCGACGCAAGGATTATCTGACACAGCTGGCGTACAGTTGACCTACTGACCGTCAATAGACCTGTGGTTCCATTGGCAGATGACAGGATTTTTGCAAAGGTATTTACGAACGCCATTAATGGGGGGTTTGGAACGAGGGTTGTTGGGGCAAGTCGGAAGATCAGTCAAATCTGGCCAACAGAGCAGTCTGGGGAGCACAATGAATGAGGCTTAGTTGGAGGTCAAGGGTAAGTCATCATCGCTCACCCTTTTGTTTTGCGGCCGTGGTAGGTAGTAGTGAGTGTAGCACACTTGAAGTGTTCTGCAGTAATGCAACACTACAATAAAAAACATGGTTTTGCTGTAAGTTTGGTCATCTCACGAGCCGGCAACTACCATGATAGATAAGTAGTATTGATTGTGAATAATTGGCTCACTAGCTCACTCATTGACAGCCAATAATTACCTCATTAAAGGCTCACGCACTCCAAATTACGTCCAAGCCTCTCTTGGGCTCTCGAGCCACTTAGCCCACCAATTTTTTTTGTCCTTAGAAGATTATGAAACCTGAAAACAACAGACAGTATGAGCATATGGTGGTTAACGAGGGAGCTAGCAACGACAGCGGAAAAGAAGGTTTTGTCAATTCGGAGGAACTCACATGTGTAGTTATCTGTGAAGCGGCGCTCAATTGCTTATTTTTACATTCACCTACCAGAGTAGATGTGAATATGATTGAAGTGGAAGCTTTGACTCAAATACTAGGCGCTATGTACAATCTCCTTTTACACTTCCATTAGTTCCCTAACACTCCCAGCGGAGAAGACGCCTACAAAAACCTCGAATCTAGGCTCGTCGAGACCAAACATCCCACTCAGCCAGAGAACAGCACCTCTATCAACGAGCTGTTCACATACTCAGTCTACGAGGCTGTTCACCACAAGATGTTGATGCATTTGGAAAAGGACGACGAATGGACTCAAGTGTTGTGGAGAATTGTGCAAAAAATAAATGATTCAAAGGAGAAGTAAGTTCCAACTGACAATTCTACAAGATTTTGATACCCATTTGGCTCACGTTCTTAGGGAGTATTGGTAGGATATGTGTGAGCCTAGGTGGCCAAATATGGAAGCGCAGGCTAAGAAGGCACTTGGAGATCCTGAGCGGTAAGCAAATTACTTATTGTCATCCATGCAAGCTGAAACAGTCGGGGCAGGGGACCAAAACTCACTGCAAAAGAAGATAAAGCAGCCAGGAGGGCGCGGTGGGAAGAACGACAAGCAAAGGCTGACCTGGAGGGCGGAAAGAAAAAGAAGTAACGTCACTTTCAACAAAGGCACTGCAACTGTACTTACCAGATTTTGGGAAGAGTGATTGTAGGCGTAGAATGGAAGATTTTTATGAGGATATGGCAACCATAGACGAGTGGATGTACGAGGCTAATCTGCTACAGTGTGATTTTTAGCCTCTACAACTGCTTCCAAGTAACTAAAAACATTCCAGACCGTGCCAATGGGATCTCCCCTGTTGCCAACTTTGATGCCAAGAAGATGTGCGACGCAATGGCTGAACCTCGAGGTCAGAACGGAACACATAGGTCTGCAAGTTGGGCGGCGGACAACCTTGGCTATACACTGAAGAAGGAAGTCGTTGAACTTGATGATGAGCCTTTTATCATCCGCGACCGCAACAATGTAACATTGTTAGTGAATCTCCCAGGTGCATTTAACCAGGTGAAGGTACAGGTAAGCAATTGTATAATTTTTGCGTATCATGTTCTGATAGTTGTGCATAGGCGTACATGAAATTGTTGAAGCTCCTAGCTGTAGCTGTCAAGCTTAGCACGTGCCAAGCAGACAAGAAAGGTTGCAGTCGTGGATATATTCACCGAGAGGGGCACATTGAGGGATGCGTCAACATGGCTTATGCGTGGGTTCCACTGCTGAAACCAGTAAGGTTTACTCTTTCTATTCCCGCTCGTAGTCTGAACACCTCCCATAGAAGACTGCTCAGGCACCATCGGCTGGGATTATCAATGGTGGCAAGACATCGTCTGTGACTAAAACAGCCGTTGCGTTTGCTTCTATTCAGCAACATCTCAAGGATACATGGTTTGTCTCTACTTTACTCAACCATATACTCTACTGCGTCCAGCCTGATAGTTTTTGGGCATACGTCAAAGCCTCCAGCCGGCTGAGACAGAAAATCCCAGCCGCTGTGGCAGTGGCTACTCATGATCCTGCACTCTCTTCTGGTGAGTTTATCTCACTGTTCGGGCTCCAGATTTCTCACTTGTTCAAAGGCAAGTCTGTCATTTACAATCGGAGTACCCATCTCCACTTCAACAACAAAGAAGCCCCTGAAGGATGGTCTATCTTGGTTGTCATGGGGGATTGTACCACTGGATTCTTGAGCCTCCCTCGGCTGGGCATTAAGTTCAAATACTTACCCGGTAGGGTTGTGCTTCTTAGAGGTGGGCTGCTTGATCATGAGGTGGTTGGGTGGGATGGAGAAGGAGATCGCATCTGCATTGCTCATTTCAACCACATTGATGAATGGAGTTCTGTGAATGTTTCTCCACCTTTGTAGACAGTAGTGTGTTGCAGGACCAGGTCAAAATGCACCAAGGCACATATATGTAGGGAGTAAAACAGATGACCCGGATTGCTGCGCAGGTGATCCCACGGGTGTGAAAACGGGCCGGGTGAGACCCGGGTCGTACAGTGACCGCTTACCAGCGGCGCAGGTGTGAATACGGGTGCTATCCATGAAGAAAAGAACAAAATTAGTTAGAATCATGAGCTTAATTACACAGGTATAAATAGTCCAATAATACTAGTTGCATTGTTGAGTTCAGGGAGCAAAGGTGTCCCAAACCACAAGCCACTCTGTCTGGGCCTGCGGCGTACAAGAAGATATCTGATGTTGAAGGTGGTTCATCATCAGATGGCCGCCCGAAAAGGCACGTTCGGCATCAACCAACAATGCTACAATGTCTTGTCAGTGTATAGCTATCAATTCAAAAGTGGAGATTAACTAATCGAGTACGGTCAGTAGGTCAACGGCCATGCGGGCCAAACGAGGGCGGCGTTTCAATTCGGAGAGCCAGTAGTAGAGGAGAACCTGCCGTGCTCCAAGATCACATATGAAGTGACTATGGGAGCCTTGAGGTACTCCTTGATCGAGTGGCGTTTGAGGTGAACTAGTAGCGAGGCGGTCGATGTGTGGCGTCAAGTCCAAAAGCCACTGCTGCACTACATGTATGCGCTAGTTAGAGCTTGAAAGTTGGTTTAATAATAATAAAACTTGCCCTGAAACCCTCCTGAGGCGTCCTATGGCCACGGTTGGAGTACAAATTGTTGAATCGTTTGACAAGGCGAGCGTGGATCGACTCGGTGTCCCAGTTACAATCCACAAACCATTTCAGTGTACGGTCGGGGCACATGGCTAGGTAGACCATGTGTTCACTCTCGACAAAGTAAGTCGTGATTTCTTAATTCTGTAATCATGTTTGTTTGTGCTTAATTCCAACCTTCACCTCGTCTTGCAGAAAGTTTATTACTTTTTCGCCAACTGCACAAAGCGTGACGCTCGCACCAAGGCCCCCAAGTCCATAGTAAGGCCAAAGGGCTCTGGTCAAGACGCCTACCAAAAGGCTCACCCCAATGAGCACAATGTGGCTTTCAAAGATGTGATTGCTGCCAAATCCCCCAACCTTGTTGGTCAAAAACTCAACGTAGGCCAGAAGCGGCATTTTTCAAGCATCATCTACCACCAGCTGCCGCTTGACCAGCAAGACCATTGGAGGCAGGTCTCTATACCCGCTTCCGACAAACCGGCCAAGTCCTAGCTGCATCATCCATTCCACACAACACTCCCGCTCTCCCAATCGAATGGTTGGAATTGCCATTCAGCGCCGACATCTCGTGCTCCGTCTTCTTTGGCGCTGAGCAGGAGACTATTCTGACTGACGCTGCTATGCTACCTCCAGACCATTGCAAGCGCGTTGAAAACATGGTGCGGCTAACCAATCAGTACCAATCTCGTCTTCCAGCATTGGTGAGTAATACTTTGTTTTTATTATTTCCATTTCCGAGCGTGCTCTAATGCACATCTCTCCTAGAACGACGTTGGCGCGCGGGGCTTGTCAACTCCACATGATACGTTACACACAATGCCAATGACCGCGAATGGTTGTACGCGTAGGTATATTCTTCAACGATAGTTCAAGCCAACAAACAAGTGAGAGCAGAGCCCACCAATTCACTCTCAATTGGTCAGGTGGCTCTCTCCATTGCAAACCGTGTTGAGAGCGCCGTGCACTGTTGAACTAGAATTGTCAGTATATGCTTTGCATGATCAAGTGGTATGAATGAAAGTACATTATAACATAAAACTCCTTTGGCAGTGATAAAAAATACCTATTATTACAATGTGTGCAAGCTTGTGCATGTGTAATACGTTGGTGCTAGAACCTTCAAATCCTGATTAGTACACTGAGCACTATACAAAACAGCCAGACAGAGATCTACTGTCGAAACAGTAGGTTGCCCATGCAAGCGATAGGATTGACAATACCTGAGAGCTGATGTCATATACCCTTTGTGAAATGAGCGAGAAAAAATACTGACGGAGACATTGAACTCACCATAAAAGTATGACAATACTGCGGATCGTGTTGTCACTTTGCCTACCACCGTTGCAACTGGGTGTTGCTGCCAAATGTGTGAGAATAAACACTAGCAATATTATTTGTCATACTGATCTGCTCTGGCCCCAAGAAGTAGAACCGTCAAGCTCCCGTAAGCGTACCAATATCCATCATAATGACATTACTCACGGTGTCCTCAATGTCAGAGCGACAATTTTTTGGCCAAATGGGTGAAAACGACAAGTTATATTATCAAATGCTCTGCAAAACCATACAGACAGAAGTGCCAAGCTTGAGACACATGCGCGCAATCAACCAGGTAAAACAACAATACTCACATAGTATAGTCAAAATGACAGGCTGTTTGGAGTTTAGATAACTAATGGTTGATGACCCAGTATGGTCAAAAGCCGGGGGGATGTCAGGCGGCAGAGGGAGTGGGATAATCATTGATTCAAGCCTCAACAGCACTGGCAAACACAAGCATTAAGAGCCGTGCATACACTCACAAACTCACGCTACTGTATATCAAGTTAAAAATTTCAAACTAGCGAACATAATAAGTGAGCAAAATTACAATATATAACAGTACTATCAAAGTAGAACGCGAGCTCCAGCGAGTAGCTGAAACGACAATGCCGGTCTGCTAACGTCAAAATCCCGTGAGCTAAGTGAGACAAATGATATTTGATGAAAACAAAACTGGGTTTGAACATGAGGAAAGAAAACACTGCTAACAGTATTAACATTTCAGCTGTTAACGGCCCAAACAATCAGAGCACCAAGCGTATAGCCAAGGTGAGCACAAGGAGCACGCGATTGACGAGTGTATGCTGTACTGGTAACTTGTATCGGCCGTCGTTGACGTGTTACTGTCAAACAGTATGAGTACATTAATGTTACCAATAATGTCATTTCGTGTATCACCTAGGCCGTTTTGCGTATCAACTGTACAAATGGCCGATGCTGCAAAGTGCTATGGATGCAGCAGCCAGGGGTATGTAGCCATTGCACTAGCCTGAGCGCGTGCAGTGGAACGGCCAGATCTGGTATCGGTGTATCGTCATTTGACGCACTTTTTCAGTATTGTAGCTTTTTGTTACATGAAGGCCAGACAATGATATCACACATATACTTTGGGATTCCAACTCATTTGAGTAGTGTCATTATCCACTGCTGTGTGTAATGATAGCCTGAGCGAATGGTAGCACCATTGTCGCTCGAGTGTGCATTGTTTATCTTTGTGACAATTGTTGTTTAATGATGATAGACATTGTTCAGATAGTAATGTTCCCATGTGGTTCGTGTATTCTATTGCTTGAAGTATAGGCGCAGCAGCATATTGTCAACCCGTCGACTCTGTGCTTTGTCTAATGGCAGTATCCTACAAACTATTGTACCGCTACAGTATACGCCAATCCAAGCATTATTGCTATACTTGAATACACAAGTTAGTAAACAATACACGTGTCGCTCACCAAGTTAATCATACTGTTATTCTACAATGATGTTGCGTTGTAAGGATAAGATACACGCCTGTAATGTCTTTTGGTTATCACGTCCGACCCCCAAACACTCTTGTATATGCTCATTGTGCTTTGGTTATATGCTGAGTGAATTCCCTTGAGCTGAAAAGCAGATCTTGAGCTTCGTTTATTATGCACTTTTTCCAAAACATGTATTGATACTTGAGAAGTGAATTCACGGGAATTCCTCACGAATCAAGCTCACAATCATTGCCGCTCAAGTGAATTTGAGTGAACTCACGCGTATTTACGTGACCCTCAATTTCATCCAGACACTCGTGAATTCACCAACATCTCACGTGAGTTCACGTGAGTTCACTCGAAATCACACAAGAGTGATGAATTTGGCATGTAGGACAGTGGTTTACCCTAGTTTTGTCCGGTCCGGGAGCTCATAATCCAGAGCTCTTGGGAGCGTCCAGACTTACCACCCAAACATCAGAGGAAACCTGGACTCTAGGAAAGAGTCACAGGCTACTTTTCACTCTTTTTGGTTCTTTACATTCTTTCCTGCTCTTCAAAAGAGCCAGGCAGCTGCTTTGATTCTTCGCAGCGCTTTTGGTTATATTATTTGTAATTGTTGCATAGCCTATGAGCTCCCGGACAGGACAAAGTTGGATGAATCCCAGTGAAAGCGCATGATTTTTAGTGATCATGGGATTTCATGGGATTTCATGGGGGAATCCAAGGAATTCCTGTGAGTTCCTGTGAATCCCAGTGAATCCCAGTGAATCCCAGTGAATCCCAGTGAGTAATGAATTCCCATAAATTCCTGTGAATTCCTATAAGGATTGACATAGCATTTCAAATATAATATAAATATAATTCTCAAAGAAATCAAGACAGTGTGTCTGGGGTCCTTCGGCTTATGGAAACTTACCCTCACCACAGTACCGAGTTTTTTACAAACAGTCACATTCTCAAAAGCTATTGTGATGTTGCCCAGTATCAAGACACAAAATTCAAGTTATGACAAGACAAGAGGGTTTACCACAAAGTGCAGGTGCATGGAATGTGCATATAGTGTGCATACAGTGCATACATGGTGCATACATGACATGCATACAGTGCATGTATGGTGTACACGCAGTAAGTATCCTCACTGTCTTGCTCTCTGTCTCCCACAGAACTTCACTATGAATGGTAGTTGGACTAATTGAGGCTAGCTGAACAATACATACATTAGGTCTTAGCTTTATAAGGAGTGGAACTGCTGAGACCTCTGTGTTGACTTGCTGATTCAACTTTGAGATATATCTGCCTCTTTTACTAGTACACTAGCCAGACCATAAGACAATTCAACCACAACAAGGTTTGAACCAATACTTTAGTCAGCTTATAAGGCCTGGCAAATATTTTGAACAATTTAGGAATTTAAACTAAGGCAAATGGCTCAGAACTCATGAAGATACAGACAAGACAACTTGACAGATATCCACTTTACTAGTAAACTTCATATTGTTTGGCAAGATCTAAGCCTCGGATTTGCCAAACAATACAAGTGGCTATGCTGTGAACATTTGTGTCAACTTTGTAAGTCATTCTGACTGTGAAAATGGCATCTTGGTCCCTGGGTCATGTGACTCTGATGGCCATCAAAGTCTAATTCAGGACATGCACAGTGGAAATAAACACAAGCTCCTGCCTAACCTAACCTAATACTCTCTGACAACAGCTACACAACCTTTAGCAAACTTAAAATGCCCAGAATCATCCCTTCAGGTGACTATATGCACTCTGATTCTATACTTTTGGGACATGCATATGATGAGAAGACTCATCAAGACCCCAGGGAGTGCCAAGTAGAAACTAGCAGATCATTAGCTCAGATTTATGTTAGTAATCAGACTGTTCCATATAAGGAAGGTAATCTCATGGAGATTCACTGGGATTCACTCACTGGAATTTAAGTCCCAGTGAAAACCAGTGCATACCAGTGAATTCCAGTGAATTCCCATGGAATCCAGTGAGTCCCATGAATTCCCATAAATTCCCATGAAATCACATGAAAGCACGTGAAATCACGTGAAATCATGTGATTTCATGTGATTTCAAGGGGAAAAAAATGTTATGGATGTGTACTATGGACACTGACATAACTTCCTAGTGCTCTAAACTTACTCTTTCCAAGAGCCAGGGGCTGGCCGCAATTTTATCTGAATTTTTATGATTTTCCTTTTGTCAAATCTGCGCATATTCTAGTACTTCTTTGGCACACTTAGTAGTACTAAATCCTATTTCTTTTCTGCGCATTTTTGTGTGTTTTTACCGTAGGAACTCGGTGAGATATAAGTGTCACAAGATACAGGTTCAAGGTAACTCTCGGCGCTTAAAGTTATTTCCCTTATATCTCCTCACTCGTTGGTCCGATCGCTTAGCTCTGACTTGCGTTAGATAGCTTGGGGTCGAAAGTACCCGGTCGCCGGCTTAGTCAGCTTGTATGCATGCCCAATGCCGAGCGGTCCCTTGTAGCTCAAAGCTGAGCACTTCGACTCA
>WSTH01001388.1:0-12894 GCA_019616345.1 Ceratobasidium sp. 395
ACATCCCTCCGGTTTCTGCGAGCACAGGCGCAGTGCGTCCGATCATTCCCACACCCAGTCGAGGATTGGCTTTGAATCGTTCTCTTTCAATTCAAGCTAAGCCATCACCTAACGTTTAAATCAGACAACCTGCACTTAAGCCCAAGCCGGTCTCTGCTCATGGTCCCGCTCTGCCCCAAGCGCCGACCGTCTCCCCTAATTTGGAGCCAAGTCCTACGTCTTGGCCTGTACTAGTAGCCCCGATATTCACCATACAGTACTAAAATTCGCTCGAGGAGTCGACCAGTCCGGAAGTGGAAGTTCAACAAGACTTTGTCCACCTCCTTCGTCAAGGAAACCCAAGAACTTGCAGTTATGACTCAGAGTGTATCCACCAAGAACCTATTAAGTCTCCAGTCGATCAATCAAAATTCAAGCTGGATATTTCCAGCGAGCGTGGCCGCACGTATGGTTATCGAATTCGAGGTATCGGTTGAAGAAGCGTGGCCGGATTCATAGCTTTTTCGTTTAGCCGTATTTAACCTGTATGATACGGATATACCAAATCTCCTCCATAAACCGCCCACGCGATCCGACCCGGTGCTCACAAAGCCACACATAGATAATTTGAGAGAAGTGATTACGCTATACTATTGTTTGAATAGTCATAGAGACATGGACAAGGACAATGGATGAGTTTAATAGACGGGAACGCGCATATACCCAAGTATCAGCAATCGAAGATATGAACAAGAGGTAACTATTACTATTACCTAGAACACAGGAACTCGTGGGTGTGTATAATATATACAATACACGTATAATGTCAATATTATCTAGCTTAGCGACTAGGGACGCGCTGGTGAGCATAAGGAAACGATTTATATGGAATCGCGCATATAATATATAAGAAATATCTACATTAGTCCTATGATCGTTATATGAGTTCGATTAAATCAAACGCATGGTCCGTGCGATCCAACAAACTTGTCCGAGTCACTAACTTGAACTCGACTTCCACGTGGATCGACGTACCACCTCTGATGCCACACCACCCCGCCACTCCTACCATCACTTGATTCATCTAGCCTGTTCCCCTATCCGTGATCTGACAGCCTAAGTTACTGCTGAATGGAATGAGGAAGCACACCCAAAGGTGTGCCGCCACAGAAACGCGTACCCCGAGTAAGTTTTCCGAGCTGACTCAAAATGCAAACGCCCACCTACCATTTACAGCTGCATAATAAACCTATATATTTTGCAAACCTGGTGCGATTTGCGGGTCGGAATGTGGAGGATCTCGGCGACTCTCTTATGAACTTTGACGCCGACCTCGACTTTAACGAGGATGGCCCCGATGAACACAACGAGTACGACGCGAATTTCGGCTTACCAAACCAAGGATGCAGGCCGCAGGTGGCTAAAATAAGGTGAGTATGAGCACATGCGGCGGAGACAGCGTATCTGCATGCACAATACTGGGAGAGGGAAAACGCTGGCGCGGCGCGACGGTCACGTGGTAGGTGCAGCGACGCGTTCGGCTCCCACTTGACCAGGATCATACCGGGTCAGGCCCGACGTTACGCGTCGCTTCTCCTTCCCACTCACCATCCCTTACGCACTCTTGGTTGGCTTGCATAGACAAGCACTCTTGACCTGTGAGTCACGCTCGCGGTTCGGGAGATTCGGTCACGCTCACGCCGCCTCTGGCGGCGCTTACGTTCACTAACCTTAATGCGGGTGTCTAAGCCAGCAGACGGGGCGTGCCAAAGGCTACGCGAGTGGCGGTGCTTAGCTCAGTATGATTATCAACATTCGAGCCAGGTTCTGCGTAACTGGTGAGTTAATGTTTCAGTCACTAGCCAATTAATAGTTTACTGTCCCACTCTATACGCTGATTCTCGTGGATGACTAGCGTTTCGACTAGCGTGGGCATGACCGCTTGCGCTGACTACTGCAATGAGGATTTCGGGGCGGGTGAGGGCCTTGGAGGCGCGGCAGACGGAGGTTCCGAAGCCGCAGCAGATATGGATCAAGTACACGCAATCCACCACACGGGCAGGCTAGTAGCAGGGAGCTGAAAGGTACGTCCCGACGTACCTGTCCTACTTAGCACCGCAGGCCAATACGGCTTCTTTGGATCCGGCTGCGTTGGTCGTGGTCGCTGGATCCGCCATCAAACTAGGGGTAACCGGCCTAGGAGCACCGCGCTTCGACATCGTGGGGGGAATTGAGCAAGAGATGAGACAGCGAGTCTCGCCCTCCACTACATGTGAGCTCCTTCATCGTCAGCATCCCGCTGCGTCCGCGCTCACGCCTTTTCTTCTTACTCTTTTAGGCTGTAGCTTGCCTATCCAGACCGTCGCCTACTCGCTCTAGTCGCGTCAACTTATAAAAAATGACACGACATTCCGGGTATGGCTATAATAATATACTATTGTGCCCATCCGTGCCAGATTTACGGTACGTGTCTTCGGCTCTTTGTGTTTCAAACTCACTCACGTGTCGAGCCCGAATCAACGCTGACGACGGCGCGGAGATGTATTTGCGCGGCGCGGGACTTAGTGTCCTGTGTTGCCGGGCACGTTTCCTTATATTCAACTCAAGTACTATTGGCTGTATTGTAGATAATGGTTTAATAAAGGGATAGTAGACATAATACAGGTATTAACCGCATATTGTAGATATTTCCGCCCTAAGAAATATCTACAATATCTGGGACATAATACGCATATTATTAAGAGATTGTAGGTATTTTACAGACCCACGAGTTCCTGTGGAACCAAGCGCTGTTTAGCGTCGCTTGCCTCTGTTACAAGTAACGGCGGCTAGCGCTCTACCACAGATTGTTGTAGCCGGCCAACCTTGCTAACGCACAATTTATCCAGCGAGTCTCAAAACCTGCATCAGAGGTCTCACTCAGCAAACTCGACAGGCGTTCCTGAAGGCTTGCTAAAGGGGAGTAGCTTCCCGCGTTTAGGGGGCGCTCTAGACTGAGTGCTACCGGCTGCTCGCAAGCCCGAAGCACAAGCACTCATTTGATCTTCCAATCCCTTACGAACGTAGAGAAACACTCATAGGTGCAGGGATCTAGACCGGGCAGCTTGTCGCTGATGCTAATGTAATCGCATAACAGGGTTATTAGAGATCAAATCTGCTACCACAGTCATAGACGCCTATCGGAAAAGAACAGCCGGTTGCGGGTAGGTACCTCCGAGACTCGTCCATCTAGGAGTCTGGCAGCATGCGGTACCTGGTGCCTACCTCGAGTTCACTTTCCATTGTCCCCTAATCATCCATGAATCGATGTGGGAGGTTTATATGAATGTCCACCGTTTGTGATAAACCTCACGTAGTTACACCCCTCAAGTCAACAACCGTTGAGCGATCTGAATCCCCAATGTCGGAAGCTACTAGTGCTTTAGAGGTCCGCATTTCCCTTCATCTCATTCGTATACCTTTGCTTATACTTATCCGTACCTCCCCTTCACAGAACGCCGCCCAGCCAAGTCCTGTCTATACTATCGACCTAAACGAGCTATCTCGCAGCGGCAAGATGCTAGATCTCAGCGAAGGTCCCACTGCAGAGAGATACCACTTCGCCGAGTGTGAGCCTCTGGCCGAAGACGGAATCTTGCGCATTCAAGAATACACCGATCTTCCAACGTCTTACGCTGCTGTCTCATACGTCTGGGAAGGCCTAAACCGACTCCCCGGAGATGAATCTCCCGCTTTTTTGGTCCGGCCAACCGATCCCGCGTATCCAAGTGATCCTATCACCATCAACGTCGTTCAAAATGCGTGCAAAGCCGCTCTCAAACGGGGCATCAAGCTACTTTGGCTTGATCGATTCAGTATCATGCAGTCCATTGCCGAGGACCAGAAATGGCAGATTGCGAGAATGTACGACATATACAAACACTGTGCTCTTTGCATTGTCATTCCTAGCGGCCTTGGACGATTGTCGTCACTTGGGGAGCCGACTAACTGGATCCAGCGTGGATGGACGTTGCAGGAAGCCGTTGCCCCTGAGGAGGTCCAAGTTCTGTTCTCGTGGGGAGATCACCGCCAGCTCGAGGGGAAGTCGAGCTTCGACCAGGACACTGGCCCCAAAGATCGTATAACCATCGTTACTTACCGTAAATGTGCTATGGCTCCGCTCAGATTAATCCTCGATTGTTGCATCACCGGAAAACTCTTCCTCGTACATCGTTTCGATCCTTATTACTCCTTTAGACTAATCACCGAAACATACAAGGAGCCGGTTGCTATCTTTGGCGTCAGTTCAAAAGGGTACACACCTGACGACTACAGAGCTGTTCTTCCTAACGTTGCAATGCTGGCTGCTATCAAATCTGGAGATATGAGCGGGCATCGGGACCAAATGCAACATTGTCTATGGAAATCCACTTTTCTGCGCACTACCCGCTATCCAGCGGATGCGATATTCAGTATAATGGGACTTTTTGGCGTAACGCTCAATACTCACGCATTTGACCTGTACGATCCTATCCGACCTGCTGTTGCCCTTGCTCAACAAATTCTACTCAATGGAGACGGCGCGACCTGGTTGGGCGCCTCGTTTCATTCCCTCCCATGCCCACGACTTTCTACGTTTCCTTCCTTTCCCAAGGTTTTAGACGAGAGAGCCAACAGAGGCTCTCTTAAGAAGCTCCTGGTTCCTTCCACGACAGGATATGTCGACATATCTAGAATAGTACTCAACGAATATGTGGACGCTGAATTTCTTATCCCGATGCCCAGAGGACGGATGGACGTCAACGGTTATTTCACCTTTCGTGCGAGGTCCGTTCCAGTGACCCGTGCGTCATCTGACCTGGCGCCGAACTCGAACAGCAAAACGTGCTGGCAACCCGAGCGCTCCATCATATCTACAGACGGTTCTGTTTGGCAGTGCAAAGACACTTCTTCGCCCGATGCGTTCGCAGTACTGCTAGGTTGCTTCTTTCCTTATGACCCCGCTTCTCCTCCTCCCTGGGATCTAGATAATATTCGCGGTTTGATTGTGAAGAAGCATGCACCAGGCAGATTCCACGTTCATTCGTACTTCATGCTTACCATTCGAGCTACAGACTGGGTTATGGACAACTGGAAAGAGCACGAGCTCTGTGTTGGCGGACCCCATTCGCTTGATGCTGCACAAATGGACGAACCCGACCTTGAAAACCTCATCAAGTTGCCTAAAATTGATAAGACAATCACTTTCAATAATCTTGGTAGTAAACATTTCAAGGGGGTTGAGGGTTATCCTTTGGTAGAAGGTGGTCCGTGGAGGGAGGGTTTGCCATGGTCCGAAGCTGCACTACGTACATTGAGGGAGGTATGGGGAAATTATTGATATCTAAATGCTGCTAAAATGGCGGCAGTTTGCCTATGAAAATAATGACGAATCGTAGAAATACATGTGAATCAGTTCATTCATAACGCTTTTTGGCGTGTAAGTGCCGTTGTGCATATACCTAGTGGACGGCCGGTTTACATCTGCTTCCACTTGCCACGCTCACAGCGCGTACTATCTACCTTGATAGACAGTCGTTCGATGCATTGCCCAACTTCAATTAACAGCGAATTATTCCCTGACAATGGATATATCTTTGGTACGAAGCTCCGCACATATACCAGTAGAGAGACCACAGGACACCAGTGTTCGTGTGATCTACATGTTTTCCGGGTAGCAGAGCAGGCCTAGAAAGATGAAATGTATTCAATTTACCGCTTATAGCTCTTCCGCGCAAAGCGCGTGAAAGCAACAACAAAAGATGAAATATTAGGAGAGGCATTGCAGAAGTCTCTACTCACACACGGTCATCCTAGAACGTGGGCGTCGACGTGCACAGGCGGCTTGTCGGTAAAACGCTTAAAGGGCAATAAGCGCTTATCACAGCGTGATCACGCCCGTTACGCAAAACGGGTGGCGTAACTAGTGATATCTGGAGTGGCTTGTGATTACGGCCATTAGGTGTGCGTGATCACGGTGCTGCCGCCGTCTGCCTGGAGCCCCCGTTGGCTCTTTGAATCGTGGCAGTGCTAGCATTTATTTCAAATATACATCTATTCGCCAAAACTGGGGCTGATTTGATCAGATTCCCCACACACAATCTAAACAAGCCACCACAGGGTGCGCATACACCTCCACCTTGCAAGTTGGCTCGCCCCCGCCTTGCCCAGGCCGCGGCAAGTCTCCCCAGTAGTCAATTCTCATTGCAGATTGAATGACGCTCAAAATTTTAAAAACGGACGGCTAGTTCTCAGTGTCAACAACTATTTCAAATTATAAGCATACAGCTGCAAAACTGATGGGCCAATGGGAGGCTCCAGGCAGACGGTGGCAGCACCGTGATCACGCACACCTAATGGCCGTAATCACAAGCCACTCCAGATATCACTAGTTACGCCACCCGTTTTGCGTAACGGGCGTGATCACGCTGTGATAAGCGCTTATCGCCCTTTAAGCGTTTTACCGACATTTTCCTTGCAACAAACGAGTCCCAAGTCAATGTCTGAACATCGGAATGCAGAAATAGATGATGATGGGGCGAATGATAGTGTCATCCGGGTGGGTATATGCGTGGTATAGCAAGCACGGGAGTGGTATCCGGTCTCTCACTCGGCACGAGCGGTCTGCACATAGGGCAATGAAATAAATAAAGAGAAGGGGCGGAAGTTTTATCGTGGGGGCGAGGCACCAAGCGAGTAAAAAGTAGTTAACCAACTGTCGGATGGGACTCAAAAGTACCAAAACAAATGCCGAATTTGGAAATGAAATCTGAATACGCCAAGTAAGTGCGATGATGGTAGTATAAATCTATGAAACAGAGCGCCTGAGTTTGAGGAGCCAGTAGAGTACATTCATGCTTTCTGACTTGGATAGTTTGTCGTATCTTGATGCTTTAGAACCTGGGCAGCTCGCCAAGCAACGCTCCTGAGATCATTTGAGATGAGTTATCTCAACACGCTAAGTAGTCAAATTGGTTGAGATACACAGATGAGGATCGATCTGGAGAGACGTGAAAACGCATATACCCGGAGATAGACAACCGAGGATACAAGCAGCGTACAATGATTTCCTCCAGCTGTGCGTGTCATGTTTGTGCGCAGGAGGCAATGAGGCTCTGTCCGCTCTTACGCAAAAAGCCCTTAACAAGCCCCTTGACTCACGTCACCTCTATTCTGTTAACATATACCTGTTGCGCGAGGTCGAGAGCGTCGCGACCTCGCGACTGCGATGAACATGAGATGGTGGTCGGGGGGAGAAATCCCCCAGAACCGGATGTATATGCGCGGACTATATACAGACGGAAATACACGCGACCTAGCCCCTAACCGGCGGTTCCACCGCCCAACAATACCCTCTCTCACCACTATCGTAGGCTGCTGCCTGGGTCAACGATTCCACAGTTGTTCTCTACAGAAGGTCATCACTTGTATACCATCTGATTATGACCACACCCAAACTATTCCAGCCAGACGAGACGTAAAGATACCCTCACTTATCAACCACGGCTGGCGCAAGGGTTAGGGCAGTCTATTAAGCTCCGCACCAGTGAAGTAGAACGCAGAAGCATGTTTTTGAAGGCACGTGATCTTAATTGAGATCATAGGTCTGGTATATGATCTGTGATTTTTCGCTGCCGCTGCTTACCGCTTACCAGGCTGGTTAATAGAAAATGCTCACAAGTTATCAAGGCAACAGAAATGATCTGTAGCTGGTACACAAACCATCCTCCTAAGTCTCAGAACCTGGGTTGTAGTCCTTAACTCGATTGAACCCCTTTCAAAACTTGATCTTGTGCCGCATGTCCACCAGGCGACTTCAGCTAAAGAAATTCCGTTACTACATCCCTCCAGCTCCTGCGAGCACAGGCGCATTGTGACCGACTGTTCCCACACCCAGTCGAGGGTTAGCTCCAAATCATTCCCTTGTGAATCAAACTTAAGCCATTGCCCGAAGTTTAGGTCAGTCAACCTACACTCAAACCCAAGCCGGTCCTGTTTATGATTCCACTCTGCCTCAAGCGCCAGTCGTCTCCATTCAGTGGTTTAATCAAAACCGAGTCCTGTGCCTTGAGCTGTACTGGTAGCCCCTACGTCCATTACCTAGTGCTAAAATCTGCTCAAGAAGCCAACCGGTACGAAGGTAAAGACTCAGCAAAACCTGCCAACTTCCTTCGTCAGGGAAAGGGCCCAAGATCTTGCAACTATTCAAGACTGTATCCACCCAAAAGCTGAGTCTCCAGTCGACCAGCCAAAATTCAAGGGTGATGTCCCCAAAGAACGTGGCCTTGTGTATGACCATCGAACTTTGAGATCTCGGTTAAAGGAGCGTAGTAGTATCTATACCTTGCTTTGTTTGGCCATCTATATGATCTGGATATCCCAAAACCCCCCTACAAACCGCTCGTGCGGCCCTGACACAATGCTCGCCAAGCCACACACAGACTATCTGAGAGAAGTGATTATAGTATACTAATTGGTTGAATACCCCTAGGAACACGGACAAGGGACGAGTTTGGTAGACGGGAAAGCGCATATACCCGGGTATCAGCAATCGAAGATATAAACAAAAGGCAATTATGTCTGCTAAAGGTGCGTGTCATGTTTGTGCGAAGGGGGTCGCTCGGAACCAAGCTCTTTGTTGGGGACGGCTTGCCTATGTGACAAGCAACATCGGGTGACGCTCCGTCACAGATTATTATAGCCGGCTAGCTTTGCTAACACACAATCTATCCCAGCTGGTCTCATAACCTTCATCAGAGGCCTCACTCAGCGAATTCGTCAGGCGCTCCCGAAGGGATGCTAAAGGGGAGTAGCTTCCCGCATTTAGGGGGCGCTCGAGACTCAGTGATCCCGGCTGCTCGCAAGCCCGGAGCACAAGCGCTCATTTGATCTTCCAATCCCTTACGAACGCAGAGAAACACTCATAAGTGCGGGGAGCTAGGCCGGGCAGCTTGTCGCCGATGCTAATGTAATCGCATAGCAGGGTTACTGTAGATCAGATATGGATACTACAGTGATAGACGCTTATCGGGAGAGGATAACCGGTAGCGGGTAGGTAGCTCCGAGACTCGTCCACCCGGGAGTGCAACAACGTACAGTGCCTGGTGCCTGTCCCGGGTTCACTTTCCGTTGTCTCTCAGTTTCCCGTGGATCAGTGTAAGAGGTGTATATATGCCCATCGTTTGTGATAAATCTCACATAGTTGTACTACTCGAGCCAACAACCACTGAGCGATCTGAAGCCCCAATGTCGAAATCTACTAGTGCTTTAGAGGTTCGCACTCTCCCTCCTCTCACTAGTATGCCTTACTTATATCCATACCTCCCCCTCACAGAACGGCGCCCAGCCGAAGCCTGTCTATACCATCAACCTAAAGAAGATAGCTAGCGACGGGAAGATGCTAGATATTAGTATTGGTCCCACCGTAGGGAGATACCGCTTCGCCGAATGTGAGCCGCTAGTCAAAGACGGAACCTTGCGCATTCAAGAATACACCGACCTTCCGGCCAATTCATATGCTGCTGTCTCATACGTCTGGGAAGGCCTAGACCGGCTCCCCGAAGACCTATCCCGCACCTTTTCAGTCCGGCCAACCGATCCCCTTTATCCAAGCGATCCTATTACCATCCGCGTCGTTCAAAATGCGTGCCGAGCCGCTCTCAAAAAAGACATCAAGCTACTTTGGCTTGATCGATTTAGTATTATGCAGTCCGTTCCCGAGGACCAACGCTGGCAGATCGCAAAAATGTACGACATATACAAGCACTGTGCTCTTTGCATCGTCATCCCTAGCGGCCTTGGACGATTGTCGTCGCTTCAAGAACCGACTAACTGGATCCAGCGCGGATGGACGTTGCAGGAGGCCGTTGCTCCTGACGAGATCCAAGTTCTGTTCTCGTGGGACGATCTGTCCTCGTGGGACGATAAGGAAGACATCCAGGCGAAGTCGAGCGAGAGCCAGAACGCTCACCATAAAGATCGTATAACCATCGTCAAGTCAGGTCGCGATCGTTGTGCTATGGCTCCGCTCAGACTGATCCTTGATTGTTGTATCACCGGAAAACTCATCCTCATACGAAAGGATCCTGTGCACCCCTGGAGAGAACTCCCCGAACCATACTCAGATCGGGTTGCTATCTTTGGCGTCGGTTCAAAAGGGTACACACCTGATGACTACAGAGCCGTTCTTCCTAATGTCGCAATGCTCGCTGCTATAAAATCTGGGAACATGAGCGAAGATCGGGACCAAATGCAACATTGTCTATGGAAATCCACTTTTCTGCGCTCTACCCGCTATCCAGCAGATGCTGTATTCAGTATAATGGGACTTTTTGGCGTAGCGCTCGATGTCAGCAAATTTGACCCGTACGATCCCATCCGACCTGCTGTTGCCCTTGCTCAAGAGATTCTGCGGAAAGGCGACGGTGCGGCCTGGTTAGGCGTCTCGTTTCATTCGCTCCCATGCCCACGACTTTCTATATTTCCTTCCTTTCCTAAAGTTTTAGACGAGAGAGCCAGTAGGGGTTCTTTAAAGAAGCTTCTGGTTCCTACCGGCCCGGCGGGATATGCCGACGTATCCAAAATAATACTCAACGAATATGTGGACTCTAAAATTCTAATCCGCATGCCTAGAGGGCGGATGGACGACAACGGTTATCTCACCTTTGCTGCAAGGTCCGTTCCAGTGACCCGTGCGTCATCTGACTTGGTGCCAAACTGGAACAGCAAAACGTCTTGGCAAGACCCCGGGCGCTCCATCATGTCCACAGACGGTACTCTTTGGCAGTGCAAAAACACTTCTTCCCCCGATGCATTTGCAGTACTTCTAGGTTGCTTCTTCCCTTATAACCCCGTGGCTGCTCCTCCCTGGGATCTGGATAATATCCGGGGCTTGATTGTGATGGAGCATGCACCAGGCAAATTCCACGTTCACTCGTACTTCATGCTTACCATTCGGGCTACGGACTGGGTTATGGACGAGTGGGCAGAACGCACGCTTTGTGTTGGCGGACCTGATTCGCTTGATGCGGAACAGAAGGACAAACTCAACTTCGCAAACTTCGTCAAGTTACCTGAAATCGATACTAACGTTACTTTTAATAGTCTTCACAGCAAGCATTTCAAGGGTGTTGAAGGGTATCCTTTGGTAGAAGGTGGTCCGTGGAAGAAGGATGTGCTATGGACCAAGGATGCAAATCGTACATTGGAGGCCGCATGGGGAATATTGAGCGAAATCTGAGGCCTGCCGAAATGGTGGCAGTTTGCCCATGAGAGTAATTATGAATAGTAGAAGCACATGTGAACCAACCCCCAGTATAAAGCTTTTTTAATGTCCAAGCGCCACCTAGCGGAAGACTCTCACAGCCTGTTTACATTGGCTAGCCACTTGTCATTCTCACAGATTTATCTGTCTTGGTAGACGGCCATTCGAAGCAATACCCGATTTCAATTAGTAACGATTTGTTCTGTATCTGTGGAGATATGTTTGAAGCACTTATACCACTAAAGAGCACTGTGCTCGTATGATCTACGTTTACTCTAGGTTTCAGAGCAAGCTTAGAAAAAATGATATATATGCACATTATCACTTATGGATTGTCTGTGCGAAGCGCGCGAAAGTAAAAGTAAAAGATAAAGTAGGAGGCATTGCAGTCACGCACCATCGTAAAACGTAGGTGTCAACATGCACAGGCGCCTTGCAATGAACGAGTTAATGTCTCAGCTTCGGAATGCAGCGACAGCTGATGATGAAGCGAACGAAAGTGTCATCGAGGGAACAACATCGGCAAGCGTAGTGAGAAGTGGCAATACTTCGAACCGGGTAGACACATCTGAGTAGGTATATGTGTAGTAGAACAAGCATGCGAGTGGTATCCAGTCTCCCCTCACTCGATTGCACCCATCAAATGACTGTACACCGTTTGTGAGTCCTGACTCTATTCTCTATTGACTCAGACAGCTTGAAACCTATGTTGCCCTCGATCGGCCTTCCCACATCTCCGGTTGAGGTCGGCATTGACCCTACAGCATTACAGCAGATCTCGTATCTAGCGAACTGAAGAACTTTCTCGGTTGCGCACCCCATCTGCGTGCGCTTAAACTGGGACACCGGGTCTGGAACGGAGTGGGTTTTGCGGCGTTACCTGATGCCTCCATATCCAACGAACAGTGAGCTTGTGCCGATGTGTTCTGTGACTTTTTGCTTGATCGATGATGGCGGACGCCCTCATGTCTCTTTCTGAGTAATTACTTCCGAGTATATGCAGGGAGAATGCTTCACCGTCAAGGTCGGGACCATAGCTGGAAACGTTAGCGCCGGCTCTCGGGCCCCCACGAAAGGGAGCGGAGTTCCCCGAGGTATTCGAAAAATGCGGCCAGTCAAAGGTCTTGGTAAGAAATGTACTTGCGAGAAGCTGCTCATGTTCTGCCTGAAAAGAGTGCGAATTTCGAAATGACCCACGAGTTAGCAGTGCGCTGGCCAGCCCGAAGTACACACTACGGTAGAAATCACCTCAGATCTAACCCCTCATCTGACTAAAGCGGGAAGAACCAATATATATATGACCAAATGTATTGATTCGCTCTGCTGCTAGGCGATCATGAGGACATCAACAAAGCCAGCATGTTGATAAGTCGCCTGCCCGGCGCCTGGAGATCACTCGGGTCCGATAGCACGTGACATGAAATTCCGCCCGAGCGACAAAAACTTACATTCATCCGCCAACTATCACAGCTCACTTGATTCCACACAACCCTGATGGTCCGCTCCATAAGCGGGGCTCGGTCCGAGTGTACATTGATAGGGGTATCGTATATCAGGGCTATGCCTCACTGTCATCTGGATGGGCGCCTGTGATGCGCGAGGCGTCTCTTTTCGCGCGATTCCGTGTCTGGAAA
>WSTH01001389.1:0-12892 GCA_019616345.1 Ceratobasidium sp. 395
CCAGATAAGTTGAGTTGAGGTAGTAGATAGCTTTTGTAACTACAGATAAGCCTTAAGCTCTACACTACAGATATACTATTTACCAAGATATCATTCAGTACAACTTGATTCAAGCAATCAGGGTGGATACTGATACACTATAACTAAGGGAATCTTGCCCAGTAGCATTGCTCTTTTTATATCTGTACATACACATCTACAGTTGGAACTTGTGTCTTTCAATAACATATACTGTAACATAGCAGCTGTAGTCTTGCTGAGATTACTATAAAGTAACTCTATCTGTCTGAACTCTGTGGAGACTTGTGGGAATACTTCCTTAAGGTCCTCGAGGACAGTCTTTTCATAATCCATAACACCTTTGCAGTTAGCATCTAAATCCATTAGGCTTGGTCCCCTGGTGTCTCTAGTGGGTGATGGTGGGGGTATGCGATTGGTGCCAGTGTTGCCTGTGTTACCTGTGCGTGTATTGTGCTTGAGTCCAGAAAATGGCATTTGAAATATGCCGTGGTTACCTTGCCATTGGACTGTGGGGACAGAGCCTCTTCAGCAACTGTTGTAACAATTGGCCAACAAGGGTCATTGCAACAACAGTAATTGGTTAACAGCCCACGTCGCGTTGGATACATTGAGCGACCTGCTACTGTTGGCCTGCAAGGGTCAATGCGACGACAGGACTGCAAGTATGCGAGTGTAGTGGTGTCTGTATGCATGATGGTCTGGCGTATAGCAGACTGATTAGCCTTGGCTACATCACATAGCCAGTACCTGATTCTGCGAGGTATCCTTTCGAAGTGATGTAAATACCTACCCTATGTTTAACAGACTGCAACATCATGTTTCGTACAAAAGTAATATTTCTATCATATGTGCACAGCCACTTTGATGATGAGGGTGACTAAGCATTATCTATACTAGAAATTTTGGGACATACAGAGCTTTGACCACATTTTGCAAATTTATCCTGAAAGCTTGCCATGCCTTACAAACCTCCTCCTCTTAGTTGGGAAAGTGGACCCAACGAGATAATCGCACCAGTTGGAAATAACCACTTCTCAGTGATCAAACAGAACTGGATTGTGGAGAACTTTCATCAGCAAACCCGGTTTTTACTTGTCAAGTGCTTGGTTAGCCTGATGAAATCTGACCTACCTTAAAAAGTGTCTTTCAAGATATAAAATCCCCTGAAGTGCTCTCAAGTATACCTCAAGTAAGATCATATGACTGCTCAAATACATCTCAAGTAAAGTCACATGACTGCTCAAGCGTCGCCAAGTAGCCCTAAGTACCATAATAAGCTCTTTCAAGTCGGGATAGGGCACTTCAAGTAGCCCTGAAAGTCATGTCACACAACTTGACTATTGCCTAAAAGCTGCAACTACTGGAGGGAAAAACGTGGCGTCTTACTAGATATTTGCGTCACACATAAATATATTTGATATCATTGCGAGTATGTATTTAGGTCAACATCAAATATATGTTCAACAGGACGTCAGGGGTCTGACCCGAACACGTAACTACATAGCAGTAGACAACAAAACACACACGCAGAGGACAAAAAAAAACAGAGAAAGACACGCAAGAGAGGGTGACACTTATGATCGTGAGCGGAAGTGTATTGTTGTTTAACGCCTGGCTCGGGCATCTGCGCTTTGTGTCCCCACCGCCGCTTGTCATCACGCGACCCGTTGAGCGAAAGACCGTGGGACACAGACTCTTCCATCGCAGAATGGGCTGTGAGCCTCAATACAACCTGGTTTGCACGAGTCCGAGTTCTGCGGGTGGTGCCAGGGCTCATGCCTTAATTACAGTGAGTATACCAAAAAAGTCCGGGCTATTGGGACCCGCGCCACGGGCATGACAATGCTCGCAATGAAACGCGCAATTGGCGCCCAGCCATTGGGTCAAAAATGGCTCGCTTCATGAGTGGCTACGGTGGGCGTGGACATGCGAGCAGGAGAGCTGGCGCGGACTTGTCCGAAGATAGGGTGCTGGGGTGACGCGTCGTGGCTGGGAGATCAAATATCACGGTGATAACCGTAAACGAGAGTTAGCTTGTGGTGCGGAAGGCCGGATGGCGAGTAAACGACTTACCATGAGGTTGCCATGTCTGCGGACATGGGTGTAGACATCTCAAATGCGCAGGAACAAACGTCGTCAAGTTAGCAAACACGACGAGGAAGTTAACACAGACCTACCAGCAACACACAAAAGGTGGGCTGAAACCAGTGCGCGTCCTCAGCGCCGATCTCGGGCAACGCGAATTGTATGCCTCATCAAATGGCGGGGGTGGAGCGTCGGGGCCTGGGCCGTGGCCGACGTCGGTGCTCAGGCGCGTCCGTGCCTAGTCGTTGTTGGCCCGGTGCCGCTCCGAGGGTGGTGAGGGTGGTTGGGCCAAGGGTGGTCGTATGAACAAGAGCCGGTTGAGTGGCGGTGCTGACCCTGGTCAGGGTTCGCGCACGGGCCACTCTGGCTGTGCTTTGCTGCTGGGCTTCGCTCCCGCCACCGCCCCTCCTCGTCTCAGCCGTTGGCACACTGGCTCGTTAGCGACCAGCCAGCCCACGGCCAGCTGCGTCACCCTTGGCCGTGCCACCATCGCCCTTGTCCGTCAGCTCGACCTCGCCCGCAGCCCTAACACCGCCGCCCCGGCACGTCTTGTCTGACCACGCGACCATTGTATTTTCAACCCCGGGCCAACGCGCTGCCTTCCGTGGGGTCCCCACTCGCCTGACTAGCGTCTGCGCTTGACGCCAACTACCAAAAGGTGTGTTTTTGGCTCACTAAGACAATTTGGACGTTAACCCAGTCAGTTATTGTCCCCACATGCCCTTGAGGGTTCCCAACACCTTCACCAACCCGTGCGTAGCTACCTATGCCTGATGTCGGGCTTCACACACTGTCTTGGCGTCCGAATAACTCGTGGTGCACACCCAATTTTGACTTTGCCTTTACTCGAACACGGCATGATTTTTTTGTGCTCCTGTGCGTGCACGGGCTTCCTTCATCCACGTTGAAACTAAACAACCTTAGTGCCAGCGGGCTCCTACGTCTACCTGGCCCACCTACACTGGTAACCGTCTCGAGAGGCCATGAAGCACAGCAACTACAAGTCGAGCGCCACCCGGCGATGTCCAGTGTCCCCTCGCCTTGAACCCCCCGCCAGCATGGCTGTTGCAGCCTATATTTGTCTGCGTCAATGGTGCGTGGCGACGTCAAGGCGCATGTCTACTGGTATGTGTTTGTTCTCACTTGCACGCTCACGCTGATTCATCCAACACACGATTCTGCAACCATTCCTACGTCAACTTCTGTGCGTCTATTATACTACTGCATCTGAAGTTCCAACATACATACCGTGCTATACTTCTCTGTGTTTGCTCACACTCTTGCTCTTGCACGACAACTATTTGAAGTACGCATCTAGCTGTGCTTTCTCGGTGTGTCTGCCCTGGCCCCACCACACCTTTTCCTAACAGCCAACCCAACCCAACACTGCAAGCTCGTATAGCCTGGCCTGCACCAATTCCAATGCACATGTTATTGTATAATAGTGTTTTTGTGTATATATATATTGTCAATATGATTGTGTTCACCTGATCTTGCTGTTTGGGGTCAATTCTCATTTTTTAGCCTATCTCACTGCAGACATGATTGTAAGTATAGGCCTGTCTTGAAAGTACTTCAAAGCAGACTAGACCACCTTGAAAGCCATCAATCTGTGCTTGAAAGTGCTTGAAAGCTGCTTATATAACATTCCAAGTACTTTCAAGTACCCATGGTCAACTTTAAGGTAGCTTTCAAGCACTTTAAAAATTTGACCTAACTTATTGCACTTATTGCACTTTCTGAACTTGAAAGCACTTGAGAGCACTGCAAGTACTGTGATGCCTTTGCTGATGTTATGATGGAATTCTTGGAGGTTGACAGCAAGCGCAAGATCAAGCAAGGCAAGGGCGCTGCAGAATCAAAAGTGACCAAAGCAGATGTATTCTGCCAAAAAATGATAGCATTGTTTGTAGAGACATTTCCTTAACGCCTGCCAGAGAATGCAGGCAGCCAGGAGTTTATACCAAAACTCCTCAAACTAACGTGGACAGATGAAGAGTATGGACATGCACCTCAGGTCTGTGTAGGCTGGTAGACTCAAGTGCAGCGCTGAGAATCTGCTGCAGAAGCTGTATTTATGGCTCCAGAAGCAAAAGCCCAACTGGGCAAAAGGGAAGGTTTGTTGCAACAATTTGTTGTACCCACGTGCTGAGATGACCTGTTTAGACTTCAACTGCAGCTAGAGGAAGGAGTGCGTCAGTGCCAAAAATATCCTATTTGTCTGATTACTACCAACCGGACAAGGAGGAGACAAAATTAGAGGAGGAAACGCTTAGGACTCTACTGCAGCTCTTGAACGGGAGCTGAAGCTCCTTGGACGCAGGAGAGTTGAAGGAGTTAGCACTTATACTTAGTGCATATAAGCAGTACTAACAAGTTGCCCGACTACAAGAGGAGATACCCACACATATGGCCAACATTCTGTGCACAATGTTGTGCATCATGGGCGTTGAGGTGGTCGCGTATGGAGCCTGTGAAGTGGACAAGAATTTGAACGTTTTTGAGTGAGTAGACAGGCACAAGAGAAGTATCATCAGCTGAGCAGCATAAAATTAGTGTATCTAGCCCTCGCACAAAGATGTTTCCCGCAGATGAGCTCTCCACATGAACTAGGGATGAGCTTCTGGATCATCTCGTTGCAACGATTGGTACAAGGATAGTACCACCTACGTGAAATAGCAGACTGACATGTCAAGCAAGGCCCAAATTGCAGCGTTGATCCGGAGGATGTCAAGTCCACTGTTCATAGAAATGCAGATCGTGATCCGCTGCTGCCCACATGCCCACTTCCTCAGTTGCGATTGGCCAGACAGCTGGACTTATGGTACAATGCCAAATGGAGTAAGTGAGCAACTATGAAAAGTGTGATAATATGTGAACATTTGTAGGGCATCAATGTGGGAAACACCACGTGCCCTATGATCTGCTTCTGGAGGATTCCAGAAACGGGGTGTATGCGCTTACTACTCGTGAGTGCTATCCTCCAGAGTTGTTGGTTTTAAAGATCCTTGGACGATGAACGACCAAGAGTGAGAGATGTGGAGGGACCATATTACGCAGGGACAACTGGACAACCTAGCTGAGTCCAAACGGTTCATATTTCTGCAGCTGTCGCCAGGACAGTTCAACCTCATGTGAAAAACTACACCTGGCCGCAACGCGTGGGTTAGCTACTTGACTGAAGGTCAAAATTACGCCCAATCCCTACTGAAGATCTCAGAGCGTCACGTCAATTGACTACCGATAGCTCACTCTGGGCAGCACTACAAGATTTTCCAAGTGTCAATGGAGCAGCGGCTCATGCAATATTTCCCAAACCTGAGCAACATATATGTTAAGCTCTTGAAGGTTGGAGGGTTTTACAATTGGGCTGCACCCGCACAGTGTCTTGACCCAGTCTTACATCTCACGACCAACACGCTGCGCGCTTACTTTTAGCTTCTCTTGTGCCCTGGACTCACACGCTTACACGCGCCCTTACCCTTGTCTTGTGCCTTGACACTCATAAGCCTGCTCTGTAAGCAACCCTTACCCAAGTAGCACAGCCCATGCAGCGCTTACCCTTTTGCCACTTACCCGTGGCTATGTCTTGTGCCCACTGTATCACCCACTTCTACAATGTACTGCCCCGCTCTACAATGTTATGACTCACGTATGCACAGACCATGTACCTCATAGTGTATATACAGTGGGGAACAAGCCAAGTATCCTCAGCTTGTTCTACCTTGTCAACTCTCCCCTCTACAGTGTGACCATACTAGTAGGCTTTATTGCGGCTAGTGTCACAAGTAAGGTAGCATCAGACTAGCCACCAGAACTCAAGCACTTTGGGCAGTCGATCCTTACTCACTTTGGATTGGACTGAAAACCACTTCGACTCATGGCTCCCACCAGCCACCAGACCTAAGACACCAACAACACTTGGCACCTATTCAGGCCAAGGGACCGCGGTCCACATCAAAGCCACAAGGCGCGCCCACAAGTGGGTTGCAACAAGACACTCTCAGCACAAGTGCGAGACATACCGAGTCCCTTGACGGACATAAGAACAAGATCACACTTTAGATACAACAGGGTTGTGACACACAGGTATTGTCACAACGGTTTGTCCTGTGTTTGATGCTAACTATGAGTGCTCAGGAGACCAAACAGTCGTTTCAGGCATGACGCCAAGTCATCCAGCTGCTGCAAAATGGGGTGCTGGGGCTTAGCAAAGGGCCTACCTATCTTACGCTAACCACAGATATATTCCTTCCTGAGGCATTCTACAAGACAAGAAGCATGACCAAGGGGCCTCCAGGTTTTGCCCCCCTCATCAACTGGTGCCAACCAAGTGCTTGGATTCATCAGCCGAGCCAGACCCTGCTTGAAGGACCTTTCAGCGTCAAATGGCCTGTGTTACTGGTGGTCACCCTTGCCATCAACTGCATGCTCATCCACAGGGCAGAAGGTCCGCATCCACTGTTTGTTGACTTGGTGAAACTGTCATTCACGGCTGATCAGCTCACGACCGTAGAATGACTGGCGTGGGAGTGGGTGAAAGCGCCGGGCAAGTCGTACAATTTGCTGGGCTTTCCGCTATGCAATCATTTGGTGCCAGAATCTGCGCCAGGTCTGGCTTGGCTGGGGGAGTGGACCACGGAGAAGGACCTGAAGGATGTCAAAGCAACTGGACTGCTGCCATGGGCCAGCAAGTGGGAGGTGAGTCTTATTGAAAAAAATGTGTAACTATATACAATAACATGTGGGTGATAACAGGAGCTGTCAAGCTTGCTCAAGAGATATGATAGCGTCAAGTGAGGTTGTATGCCCTGATGGCAGTGACAAAGGGGATTGTGACAATGAGCAAGTGGAATTGACGAGGAGGTCAAGTTCTTGGTCTGTAACCTTGAACTTGCCCTTGGTTATATACACCAGAGAACACAGCCTTGTATCTACGTGTACAAACTGAGAAGCGAACCGGGTCATACAGGTATTTGATATGGGAGTTGAAATACAGGATCACTAATCGTTCTAGAAGATTCCCTGATCATGTGACTTCTGACTAATGAACCCTGATGACAAAGATTACAAAGATGATAACTAAGCCTATGACAAATGTTCCATAAAAGGAAAGTGTATCTAAAAAATGGTACAAAATTGGAATAAAATATTTGGAGCATGTCAAGTCATGACACTACCCCCAGTCTAGACCCGAGGGTCCCTCTGAGCACATTTGTTTTTACGATGCAACTTTAATAATTCATCCTTGGTGTTGATTAGGTGTTCATATGGTTCCCAAGTGTTGTCTGCCAGGCTGTATCCTTTCCATTTGATCAAGTACTTGACAACTCCCCTAATTTTCTTGGAGTTGAGAACCATTTCCCCTTCAAACTCTTCTTCGCCTTCAGGCGTGATGACTGGAGTGAGAGGGATCGGTTTGCGTTGGTAAGGGTCGTCTTGATTAAGCAGTACCTTAGAAACATGGAAGACCGGGTGTACTTTCATAGTGTGTGGCAATTTCAGTTTGAAAGTGTGCGTTCCTATTTTCTCTAGTACTGGGAAACATCCTAGGCGTTTGGCGGCGGGTTTCCGGGAAGGTCTATCTGTTTGTATATCACGGCTATTGATAAAGACTTTATCCCCAACACTAATCTTGACTGGTGCTCGGTGTTTGCGATCATAGAACTCCTTGATCTTTTGGTTGGAAGTTTCTAAGGCCGCGCGTAGTTTGTCAAAACTGTCTTTAAGCCAATCTGCTCATTCATCTGCTGCTGGTACATCCTTGGTCTCTGTATCTCCTATCGTGAATTGGGGGTGGAAACCATAGCATGCAAAGAACAGAGTTTTGCCGGTAGAAGCTTGTACACCGTTGTCGTAGGAGAATTCAGCCATTGGTAGAAGAGCAACCCAGTGGTCCTGCCTATGAGATACATAGTGTCTTAGGAAGCCCTCTACTACTTGATTTGCCCTTTCTGATTGTCCATCTGTCTGAGGACGATAGGCTGTAGAGAACGAAGGTTTAATGTTAGGACGCTTGTACGATTGGCGAAGAAACTTGGAGTTGAAATTGGGTCCTCTGTCTGAGATTGTTTTCTTGGGGAGTCCATGTAACTTCCAGATGTGAGTGACAAATAGGATTGCAATATCAATGGCGGTAGCATTAGACGTGGTTGGGATAAAATGAACCATTTTAGACAACCAGTCAACTACTGTGAGAATAGCATCAAAGCCTTCAGATTCGGGTAATTGTGTGATCAGGTCGTATGTAATTTCTTCCCATGGCCGAAGTGGTAGTTCAATAAAGTTGAGGAGGCCTGGGGGGACCTGATTACTATGTTTGTTCCGAATGCACGATTCACAGTGTGAGACAAAGTCATTGACGGCCTTTTTCATAGATGACTGGATATACTTTCTTGAGACTAGTTCATAAGTTTGGAATTGTCCTGGGTGTCCTGTCACAATGTTGTTGTGGTGACTTTCCAGGATTGACTTCCTAAGTTCTTTGTCATTAGGCACATAGATTTTGTCTTTGAATCTTAGAAAACCGTCATCCCATTCCCAGTCTTTAACCTTTCCATTGTCTTGTAGTGCTGTGATAACCTTTGACAAACGTGGATCCTCTAGAATACCATCTTTAACCTGTTGATCAAGATTGTGATCTGGCGTTATTGCTGCGACAAAGAGATCTGGAGGCAGCAAAATGGAGTTTTCACCCCCCCCCCTTCACGACGGTGTTCCTCCTTGCGAAATAAAATGTCTGCTCATTTATTTTGAGCACCTGGCCGGTAAAGTATCTGGAAGTTAAAGTCCGCTAGGAAGCTTGCCCATCTTGCTAGACGTCCACGAAGCTCCTTTGTCGTTTGGAAATATCCCAGGTTTTTGTGATCTGATAGAACCTGGATGGGAAGCTCTGTTCCTTCTAACAAGTGCTGCCATTCCTTAAAGCCTTTTATTACCGCCAAGAGTTCCTTGTTATAAATGTTGTAATTCCTCTCAGCTGGGGACTATGATTTGGACAAGAATGCAATAGGGTGCATTTTGCTGTCCTCAGTAAGTTGAGAGAGAACTCCTCCTGTGGCATAGTCCAATGCGTCCATTTCCAAGTAAAATTGTTTGGCAGGGTCAGGTTGGATTAACAATGGAGCCGACTTAAGTGCTTGTTTAAGGGCTTCATATGCTTCTTGAGCGTCCTTATCCCAGTTCCAAACTGTGTCCTTGCAGAGCAGGTTAAACAAAGCACGTGCCTTGGCTGAGTAGTTGGGTACAAATTTCCTATAGAAGTTGACAAAACCTGAAAATTCCTGGAGTGTTTTGACGTTATGAGGGACTTTCCAATCCACAGCCTTTGTGACCTTCTCTTGATCTACTCGGACACCTTCAGGAGATACGATCAACCCCAGATAGTCAATTTCTGTTACGTGAAAGAAACATTTTTCCAGATTGCAGTACAAGTTGTGTTTCTTTAGACGAGATAAGACTTCCTTAATGTGGTTTGGGTGATCCTTTGGGTCCTTAAAAAAGATTAAGATGTTGTCCAGATAAACTATCACAAAGACATCTAAGATATCACGTAGTATGTCGTTCATGAAGTGTTGGAATGTGGCTGGGGCATTGGCAAGGCCAAAAGGCATGACTAAGTATTCGAATAGACCGTATTTTGTTCTGAAGGCGGTTTTCCATTCGTCACCTTCCCTGATCCGAACAAGATTATAACCCCACTTAAGATCCAAATTTGTGAGGATTTTGGCACCTCTCAATATTTCTATGAGGTCATTGGTCCGTGGAAGGGGGTATACATTTTTCACAGTCATATCGTCAAGTCGCCTGTAATTGATGCACATCCGTAATTTGCCATTTTTCTTTCTTACGAATATAACAGGGGAGGCCACCGGTGATTTTGAAGGTTGTATGAGACCGTGCTCAAGTTGCCTTTGTATGGTAGACCTCATCTCTTCATCCTCCTTGACTCCTACACTGTAAATAGGACCGTGTCTTGGACGCGCATCAGGTTTAAGATTAATTTGGATGTTGTACGGTCTGTGTGGTGGTAAAGGACTGGTCTCTTCTTCTGCAAAGACCTTGGAAAACTCTTGGTAATTGGGAGGTAGTTCCATAGTAGCAGCCAATTCAATTTCCGGGGTATGACCAGAGAAGATAGTGTGCGCCGTATGTAGACAGTTTTTGGCGCAAAATTCAGAGTTGAAGGATATGCTTTTGTCCTTGAAGTTTATGGTAGGGTTATGGACACTTAGCCAGGACATACCCAGCACTAAGTCGTATTTTCCAATGTCCATTACATATGCACTTAGGACTTCATTGTGCCCAAATATTTCAAGATTTAAAGCACAGTACTTGGTGACTTGCCCCAAAGCAATGTTGCGTCCATCGATGACTCGGAGTTTTCTAGGGTTTTTGAATTTTTTTGTTGGTATTTTGAATTCGTTTACCAGTCAATGATTGATAAACGTAGAAGTAGCGCCAGAGTCCAACATTGCCCAGCCTTGGAAACCTTTCATGTTATAGGTGGTTTTTTGGTCAGGAGTTGTTTCTAGTGGATGCGCACGGAAGTAGAGTAAAAGTTGTGATTTATTCTCCCAACTCATACATTCCAATTCGTCTATTTCATTGTTGTTACACACATTCACCTTGTTCAAGATTTCGCCCAAAACAGATCTCCTGGCTCTGTTCAGGCGTCCTCTTTTTCCAACTCCTCACTTTCTGATTCCACTTTTTCCACCAATGCTTCATAACCCAACATGGGTCTACTGGGGCAATCCTTGGCCATATGGCCTTTGCCCTGACAGCGATTGCATATCATCACTGACTTCCCTTTTCCCGCACTATCTACATCCATGGGTCCTGGACCTTTTGGGTCACTTGGCATACTTGGTGCTGGCCGAGTGTCCTTTTTCAGCGAGTCAAAGGTCATTTTAACTTCACTGTCCTATCCATCCCACTTAACCCAGGGCGCATTAAATCCTTTGGCGTTTTTGGCAATTTTTGTCACCTTGCCTCGAGTGGCGCGGCTGTCAGTTCCGATAGTGAATACGCGGTCGCCTTTTGCTAAAAGTTGTTTTGTAGTAGTAGCCTGGGTAGTAGTGGTTGTAGTGATGCGAGCTGTGTTGGCGGAAGTGGAGGGGGATGAAGCGTGTTTAGGTTTTTCAACCTTAGCAAACTGTTGAATATGTTTGTCGATGAGCAGTGCATGCTCCGCAACTTGGTTGAAAGTGGTCGTGCCAGCAGGGTCAAAGCTTTGAGCTAGCATACTTTGCTTCACCTCCATAGACAGGTTGTCATGAAAGAGGTCGTGCAACGTGATGTCATTGTAACCCAAGTAAGCAGACAATCGTTGAAATTCTGTGAGGTAATCTTGTACTGTTCCCTTCTGGCAAAGTTTTTTCAAGTCGTGGCAATAGTCTTCACCTTCATTGAGTTGCCCATATTGAGCGTTAATTTCGCGCCAGAACAGTGTGGTATCGTGCAACCACAAGACCACCTGGTTTCCTAACATATCAATCTCCAAGTATGATTGGACCCATTGTCTGGCTGACCCTGACAAGTACGAGATAATGAAGGCCACCTTCTGGTCTTTGTTGTGGACGGACATATTAGTGTCCATAAAGAGGTGACACGACGTCATAAATTTTCTAAGCTCCTCCCATTCAGAGCCATCAAGTTTGTCAGGTTTTGCCATTTTTACTTGGGGAGTGTAAGCAAGAGGTTGAAAAGGGAGCAGCGGTTGTTGTTGTCCCCCGCCCTGTCCTCCTGCTTGACCACCCCCCTGGCCTCCAGCGCCTTGATTTCCTCCTTGAGGTGGAGGTAGATTTTGGTTTGTTATAACTGTGTTTATGAGAGCCTCAATGCCTACTACTCGATTGAAAGTGTTAGTAACATCAACACCAGCTAAGTTCAGTTGTTGATTGAAGTGATTTCGATCAGTGGTCATTTGGGTTTCCAAATCTTGAATTTCAGTCCTAGCTACAGCCAGATTTCCTCTGATATCATCAACCGCCAATACAACATTCGTCATAGCGTTACATAGCCATGTGACCTGCTCCACCATGGTCATATCTCTGAAATTGGGTGGGGGTGGAGCCGCCATTGTCCTCTCTTTTTCTTTTTAATGTATTAAAATGAGATGGGGCCGCGACCTCTTCCTTCTTATACGCTGGAGGCTCCTCTGTATATAGATACTCTGTCGTGACCCGCTCTTACGGTTCACTACCTTGTGCGCTGCGCGCCTTCTTCTTGTCTCGTTCCCTAACGCTAGACGCGCCTCCTTACTCCGTCTCGTGGCTTGACACTCATAAGCCCCTTTGTAAGCAGCCCTTACCCAAGCAGCACAGCCTGTGCAGCGCTCTCCCTTTCTGCCGCCTCTCGTGGCTATGACTAGTCTCCACTGTACTGACCCACTTCTACAATGTTACTGCCTCGCTCTACAGTGTATGACTCACGTACGCACAGACCTTGTACCTCGTAGTATATATACAGTGGAGAACAAGCCGAGTATCCTCAGCTTGTTCTACCTCGTCAACTCTCCCCTCTACAGTGTGACTATACTAGCAGGCTTTAGCGCGGCTAGTGTTACAAGTAAGGCAGCGTTAGATTAGCATAAGAACTCAGCACTTCGGGCAGTCGATCCTCACTCCCTTCGGATTGGACTTAAGACCACTTTGACTTGTGGCTTGCACCAGCCACCAGACCAAAGGAGGCAAGACATCACCAGTGCCTATTCAGGCTAAGGGACCGCGGTCCACATCGTAGCCACGAGGCGCACCCACAAGCGGGTCGCAACAAGACACCT
>WSTH01001390.1:0-12891 GCA_019616345.1 Ceratobasidium sp. 395
ATGTCTCCTAATCTAATTCTTGTGCCCGAGTTACCGATTCCGCGAGCCGCCCCCCCTAAACCGTCATAGATAATCAATTTGTCACGATAAGCTTAGTTACAGCTGTGAACTGAATCCCTCGCGCAGGCCAGGCGCAATACCTCAGTTACAATGAAGTGGTTCTCAGCCTTCTAAAGACGCATATAGAAATCTTGTCCGGTGAGTTACTCCGACCGCATGGATAATTTCGAATCGTTTAATTCGTACGTTACGTCGAAAATCCTCTGTCATGGCGCTCACGTCGGTTGTATCTCAGAACGCGCACGGATATTTTTAGGATTCTCCGAGATACTTCAGCCAGCGACCTATGACCTGGGCGGATGCCAACCTGTGATACTGGTGTGACGTTTGACCATTTGGGTCGTTTGTTCATTCGTAAGTTTTTTCTGGACGATCCGCTACTCCTGTTGGCGCGTGTACAGTTCTAACGACCATTGCTGTCTTTGTCTTCGCTGTCGAACTAGAAAGTGCCCGTGCCGGGCTGGGCACCTTGCCCGCTTTCGGAGTTCAATTGACTTGTCTGCTTTGTCCTTTTTCCCCCTCACGCCGGCATCGGAGGTTGCTAATCGACACGAGATACGCGGCCAAGCTAGAGAGTTGAGAGACTGAGCCTTAAGCTTACTGACCTTAGGAGAGACTTCCACATGAGTCAAAAGTCGTGCAGTTTGGACGTTCGGTATGGGGCGGCGTAGATGTAAACTGCCCACTACCTCATAAAAGATAACTAAAGCACACAACGCTTTAGCCTGCAGGCATAGAGAGGCAACGATAGTGCCATTGCAGCACTCGTACATACTTTACACGCGAGTTTGCTTTATGTATGCGCCGTGATTATATCGCATGAGCTTTCAATCTGCCTTGGTGACATCAGATCCAGTACTGTAGTATTTCATGTATCCGTCTACCGGATTGACGCTAGTCGACGACCTGTGACACTGACGTGGGATAAGAGAAAAAAAACCTAGGCTATGTTATGTGAGTACGCACGATATACAAAAACACCAGGTTGGTAGGACCTAAATATGTTTGGCTGGGGTCATACACACGACTCATATCTATTTGGCAGCTCCTTTCTTTATCCTCGCTCGAGAGTTTCCTGGGCTAGCTGATAGACAGTAGTTTGAACGTGACGTACGGCTTAACACGAGTTTTTACTTCTAGGAACGGATCCCAAGGATGAATTGTGTGTTGGGGAGTGCGACATGAGTCGTGACCCAATCATACTTATCCCGATGGGCTGGAAGCGCTGATTACCAATAATGACCCTGAGACCCGTCATTTTTTGATGCGACAATTCCGGGGGGGGGAGTGACCTTGGCGAGCAAGGTGACCCTAGCTAGATCAATCTGCTTATCTCACACGCCAGCTCAATTAGCATGCTATGTTTAATAACCGAAATAATCGAAGCTCTATTTTTAACCTTTGACGGAAACTCGCAGTGAACAGCTGAGCGGACCTGTGCTAATTTGAGCTACGATCCTCGTCTTGTGAGTGAGTTTTTAATTTATTGGCGGGCCGTAGCTGGTTCCGAAGGCATTTTGTGGTAGACGCATGGCAGTATGGCGGCCCGCAAGTTTGCGTCGCACTGGCGATTTGTATACGCGACTCAGGTACTTATAGACGACCACTACGCTCTGCAGTATCATCACATTTCTTTATCACGTTCTCACCATGCTCACTGCTGCTGCGCTCTCTCTGCTCTCTCTTGCTCCAGGGCTGCTCGCGTCCCCTGTCGAACGCTGCACTGGTACCATCTCTTCTCTCGATGATGTAGCCGCTGCTATCAAGTGTACAACTGTAAGTGTCTTACATGCCGCCTAATGAAATCAACAACTAACCGATGTTACGGGAAAACAGATCAATATCAATTCGTTCACCGTGCCGGCCGGTAAGACGTTCGAGCTTGACGCCCCGAGCGGTGCAACTGTAAACATGCTCGGAGACCTCACTGTTAGTATCCAAAGCTCTGCCGAACACAAGCCAAAACTCATCATATACGTAGTTTGGCTATGCAGAGTGGGCGGGACCTCTGTTTCAATTGACCGGAACCGGTATCACCTGTAAGTAACTTCAATATTTGGCTATTTACAAGTAAATAAATAAACTACTTGATAGTTAACGGAAATGGGCACACCTTCAACGGTCAAGGTGAACTCTACTGGGATGGTCTTGGTGGTGATGGTAGCACCAAGCCTCACCCAATGATGAAGTGAGCCTAGCATTGACTGAGACGAACATAACGTTGAGTAAATGCCAACAGGATCAAGTCTTCTGGCACATTCACCAACGTGGTTGTCAAGAACGCCCCTCAGCAATGCTTCAGTTTTGGTAATAGTGCAGCTCTCGTGGTATCTAAGGTCACCGTGGACAACTGTGAGTAACATAGAGTTAACCTTATATCAGTCGGGAAATTAACCTCAGGACAGCCGCGGGAGACGCGCCTAACAGCAAGAGTAATGGCGCCGCTGCAGGACACAATACCGACGCTTTCGATGGTATGTCTGAACAGGACCCTGTTTAGCTAATTCAACTCACCTGCATTGACAGTGTCTGTCTCAAATTTGACCATTGAGGATAGCATTGTCCACAACCAGGATGATTGTCTCGCCATCAATAAAGGCTCCAACATCATCTTTCAGCGCAACAGTTGCACTGGTGGTCACGGTATCTCCGTCGGTTCGATCGATTCCAGCGTTACAGTCAGCAATGTTCAGATTCTTAACAACGTTGTAACAAACAACGATCAAGGACTCCGTATCAAGACAAAGTCTGCTGCTACAGGGTGAGCCAGGATATCATACGTATATAACCCTGTATATTGGTACTAACACTTGCCCAAGCTCGACCGTTTCCGGGATCACTTACAGTGGCAATACCGCGACTGGCTGTAAGAAGTACGGCGTGATTATTGACCAGAGCTATCCCAGCACGCTCGGTACGCCCGGAACTGGTGTCATACTATCGGTAAGTGCAAATGCTCTCGGTCGTCCCCTCACCTCATAATGTGTTTCTGTCCCAGGGCGTGACGTTCACTGGCACGAATACCGTCTCGGTCGCGAGCAGTGCCAAGCGCGTTGAAGTCAATTGTGGATCGGGTTCTTGTACTGGTAAGCGGCTTCGAGGTACTCTCGGGAATCAACTGAGTATATAATACAACCATATAGGCACCTGGAATTGGTCTGGACTCAAGGTTTCTGGAGGCTCTGCGGGCGTGATCAACTACTCCGGAATCACCAATTTCTCCCAGTAAATCATTATATTCAAGTCAATGTCAGTGATACTGCTGTAATCTAGCTTGTCTCAAATTGTTTGCGTCTCGAACTTGCGGGAAATAGTGTTCTTTGGACACATCTTGGCGCCATCGAACTCAGAACATGCTATAACTACGCAAACGTGACGGCGGACGAGGAAGAAATTGGGATGTCAATGAGATTGAGTGCAGAAGAAAAGGTCAAGTTGTTCATGTATGCGCTCACCACATGCCACGATATGCTTGTGAGAGCGAGCCTGAAAACCGAATCCATCCTCTCCTTTACGTACATTGGCACCGTCTTAGTTGTAAGGATGTAGGCATTAGGAGAAGTCCTCATCCAGGCGAACCGAGGGATGTCTTCAGAGGCGGCATTAATAGTATACCCGAGGGGCAGATCACAAGGCAGAAAAACTAAGTATCTAATCTTTCGAACAGAGAGTCCATGGTATATATCCTGATCATAACTGCCTCCCCGAGTCGCACTAGTAGCGTGTGGTTTACTTATTTAGAATTGAGGACCGAAGCTGCGAACGCGAACAATTTCAGGGAATGTAGTCGAATCATTGTCGTCATCTAAGATCTCAACTTTTCCATCTCAAGTCAGGTCACATATATATTATGCTCGAGCTAATTGTATTCAACTGAGTCGCTGAGCCGCCGAAGATCAATGCTACAAGCCTTCCCTTGTTATAACCTGTTGGAGACCCAAAATGGCGCTTGAAAATAAAAACAAACGCGAAGTGCTGACGTAACCCAACACGGTGTTTCCTTGCTCGTTCCGCGATCACCTTCAGGATACTCAGAGAGCGGCTTTATCGAGTTTGGGTATGAATATTATGGGAGAAACGTAAGTATCAATCTCGTCGACATTCAGTCGCGGTGGTTTCAAGATCTTTCTCATGGAAATTAGATCAGAGGAGAGGTGTCGCCACTGTATTCACCTCGCGCGTGGTGATGAACTGGCTAGACCAATCACCCCCCTCACCGTTTCGCCCTTCAGTGGAGCCACAGACTCGATCTCGATAATGCGGCTCCCTTACGAGATTTTGAGCGACATTTTCACTCGCACAATTGCTGCTGATGGTTGCCATATGATCCATCGCATGCGATTACACCCGCTACTTACCTTCAGGACTACTTGCAAATATTGGTATCACACTGTGGCTAGCAATCGGCTCCTCTGGTCTCATATAGATATTTCTTTTTCCAACTGTCACGGGAACATGTACAGGTTTCACATCGGTAACTCTACTCGACTATGGCTACAGCATTCCAAAGCCGGTCCCATTCATCTCCACTTTGTTGTCGGCTACGGCAACAGCCATATCCTTACCTCTGAGCTCTTACAAATATTCCAACCATATTCCAACCATATTTCTGCGGTCACATTCTCGCATCAATGGCCCGAGGAACTGGTGCGAGACGTGTTGGAGCTTTGCTGCAGCCACGCGGTGCCAGGCACGCTCAAACACTTGGCAGTAGCTGAAGCATTCGAACTCGAAGACGTTAAGACTGACTACGAGCGTTGGAAGTGGCCCGTTGGTTTTCTGCGTGGACTAAGCAGTCTACATATTGGTCGCCTTGATGACGCAATCGGCTTTTCTATGAGCCAATTATGGACAATCTTAGTTAACAGCCCTCATTTGCGCATTCTACAGCTGAAAGGGCAACACATCGTTTCTTCTGACTGTATTGAAAACTACAACCTTCCTGCGGTACCGTTGTACTCGTTACGCGTCCTTGAACTCGAAAACATCCAGGAATCAGAGCTACTCCAACTTCTACAAACAGTTCTCACTGGCAAATCGCGTCTGCACTTTGGGCTGTCTGTTGAAACATGTGATCCAACCGTTCTAGCAGCCGTTAAAACGTTCATGAAACGCTCACGGATTGTCTCCCTTGGATTAGGCGAGGACGCAATAGCAATCGCCAAGGATTTTTCGGATGCACCCGAGCTTCACACACTCCATTTTGACCTTAACTCCGGATATTGGGAAAACATCAACTTGCTGGTCAATTCGGCTACTGCTATTCCAAGGTGTCCGACCATCCAACGCTTACATTTCACTAATGGTTATATACCCGGGGAACCAGACCGGGAGCTCATCAGATGCGTAGTCAACGCATACAATCCGCAGGAAATATATTTCGTTGGGTTCAAGATCCCAACCAGAGGATATTACACAAATTGGGGGAAGAGCAATCGCGGCGAAGAGGAAGAGTTGATCAGTTGGTTGGTACAACGAGTAGACATAATTTCCCTTTCGTATTCTTCTCCTTCGTGGGATCTTCTCGCGGAGAAACAGGTCCTTTAGGTGCGTAGTACCTCCTTGTTTGCTAGGGATTATTCACCTTCACATTTCTCATTAAAGATTAGTCTTCCCTCCTTTATTAACGGTTTGTTCATCTCGTCAACAGAAATTTTGTTGTCCAGTCCCACAATGAGAACATACTTAGGAGCGTCTCGGATCTCGAAACGTCGGGCCCACTGGTCTTACGGTCAAGACCATAGCGCATATAACTATGATTAGTGAATCCCCGCCGTTACTTGAAAAGGTTGCTGTGACAGTCCGGGTTTCCGATCATCCTTTTCAGCCAAAATTCGAACTCCAATCGGAGTCAGGGAACAAACGAGGCCTGTTTACGCAACCTGAAATGAGCTAATGCATAAATCGAACGCGACTAGAATGTACAACGCCAAACGGATACGCATGAACCCGACGCATATTTATACTCCCAAATTTTAGCTCGGGGGCCCCTTTATGATCTAGTGGTTACGAAACTGAAAGCAAGTGCAACGTGCGCCGGCCTAAGCAGCAAGCTTCTCACGTATAGACAACATACCATTGCTACATTTATTTACAAATTTCGTTCACATGTCTACCTTGTCAAACTGTTGCAGGGTTGGTTGCAATGTACCCTCCATCGACAGTCAGAATTTGACCAGTAACGTAGTATGACGCAGGGGAGGCGAGGAATAGCGCAACCCCAGCCATGTCCGTCTCGCTGAAAAAGTCATGATAATGATATGTTAAGCAGAGTTGGTCGTTTTTACAAAAATTAGAAGTACTCACACGCCACCACGCTTCATAGGAACACCTGTGACGCCTTTGCCGATAGAATCTACCTTTTCAGCAGGCAAATGCTTCCCTTGGTGGTCGGTCATCTCGCTCGGGAACATTCCTTTAGAGGAATACCGCGTTAGAAATCCTTGCATTTTAACTGAGCAAACAAACCTGGCGCGATAGAGTTGACCCGGACAGGGATATTTTTCAGCGCAAGCTCAGTAGCAAACATCTTTGTCAGGTGGATCGTTGCTGCTTTAGCAGAGTTGTATGCGAACTGTCGAAAAAACCTCATTAACTAAGCGACTCCAGTAGAAAGCACGGCTTACATGGTTTTGTGATCGTTTCATCTGACCCGAAATGCTGCTCGTGTTAATAATACCCGCACTCCATGCGCCGCGTTCTTCCGACGCCTTGTGCAATAGACCCAGGAAGGCAGTAGTCACGAAGAATATTGAACTAGTGTTGATGGTATAGAGATTGTTCCATTCTACAACGAATAGTGTAAAATGACTATTTCTTGCAATATTAAGTGTGACTCGCCTTCAAACTCCTCGGCATCAAACATGGCACTACCTAGCGTGTGGGGATCTTTATTCTCAGGGGCCGATTCATCGTTGAAGAACGGCGACTTGGGGCCGCTCTGACCGGCACTATGAAGTATAGATTATGAGCTAAGCCATGGTCGAACCGCGTAGCAACTCACTTGTTAAATAGCAGATCTAGTTTTCCCTCGTTTTGCTGGATTGTTTGAACTGCGTTTTTGATGCTTGTCTTATCAGTTACATCAAGTTCAAGTCTGATAGCCGAAGAATTAGTTGTGCACAAGAGCGTGAAAGGTAAAATCATACGGAATCAGGTGTCCATCAGCCTTGGGTCCGTGCTCCTGTGCGCTCCCTTCCACCGCCTCACTCCTACGACTACCGACGTAGACCTTAGCTCCATTAGCAGCAAGTGCTTTAGCGATCATAAGGCCACTGGTGAAACGGCATTGGTCGACTATAATTTACAGTAAACCCTATAAATGATGCATACATGCCAGTCCCCCCACCAGTGACTAGGGCAATGCGACCGGAAACATCGTAGACAGTCTTGGCGAGTAAGTGATTCATGCTAGCTCTCGATGGGTGGTGGATGTTGAGATGAAAACCGATGACCAAATGGTGATGACTTCATTGGACTATATGCGTCATGGAATGCTCACGTGGCGAGACTTCTACCTACTCATATCGGGCAGTGAAGCTATAAATGATCAGTAAAGTACCAAGTCGAGTAATCGCGTCCGACTGTTTCAATCTTCATCGGAATCTCCAATGAATTATAGCTCGAAACAATTCGTATAGCGTCCGTTTGGTTTTTAAAGCTGAATTGCGCACTATCATCCAGTAAATACCAATGAGGCCCTGAGCATTTATGCCCCCGTTGCAGGACGCACAGCCAGTACGCCACCGTCCGTATTCAAAACCTGACCAGTTATATAGTAGGATGCAGGCGAGGCCAAGAATAGAGCTGCTCCCCTCATATCAACTTCACTGTACCGCCTAGAAATGTTGGCATATATCAAATAGTTAACGCAAAATTGGCTAAGGCTTACCTTCCACCACGCTGGAACGGGATTGTTCTAACGCCCTGCAGTCTCTCATCCGCCTCTCCGGTGTCGAGGTCTTCGCCCTCCGTACTTGTCATCTCGCTGGGGAATACGCCTGAAGATAATATGGTAAGTATGATACTATTAGCTACGAAAAGAGCGGAGGGGTAATATACCAGGTGTAATAGAATTTACCCGAACCGGACATACTACTGATATTGACCACGCTCGCGGACCACACCCCTCGCGTATATGAGGCTTTCTGGAGGAGTCCAAGAAAGGCGACGGTGACGAGGAAGATTGACACTACGTTGTTCGTATACAAGCCACCCCACTCTGTGAACAAGAATTAACCCGCTGTTGAAACTGAAATCTTGAATCACACACCTTCAAAATTCCCATTATCAAATAGTGCATTACCCAGCGTCTCTGTGTTCTCGTTCTCAGGCGCCAGGTGATTGTTAAAGAACATGGACACGGGGCCGGTAACTGCAATTTTCCATCGTTCTCGGAAATAGTCTTAACGGCTTCCCCGACGCTCTCCTTGTTGCTGACATCGAGTTCAATACTAGCGAGGAGATATGAGTCGATAAGATATAAGTTTGAGGCCCAGCTTCGATGTGGGTTGTCAAGAGAAAGCGCACGGAATAATTTGTCGTACAACCTTGCCTGTATATTCCTCAGAGGTGCTTGTGACTTTCTCTGCGCGCCGGCCACCAATGTATAACTTGGCTCCATTAGCGGCGAGGGCCACTGAAATCATGAGACCGCTAAAAATAAAGGTAAATGGGAAGCAAAACGAGATATAGAAATCCAACTTGCATGCCCGTTCCTCCACCAGTGACTAGAGCAATACGGCCAGAAACATCATAAAGAGATTTAGCAGAGAGGTGGTTCACGGTAGATGATTAGCTAGAAAAGATTTACTCCTATACGCTATATATGAGCGGTGGGTGTGACGGTTAAGGCCGGGATTTCGACAAAAAATGACATGGTTCGTGACGCAATGGCGATACACAAGTGGCCGAAACAATGCCATGACAACAGTCATAGTTCATCTTCACAATCAGCCTTTCCAAGCCGCTGGCTCTTGCAAGGCATTATTGGATTCCATGGAGGTTAGACTCAACTACAAGTCATGGTTAGTGTGGTTGTGGAGGAAGAAGGCGCAGAAACCACGTGACTAGGATTGGTGCCAAGACACCGATCATCGAGAGCTGCCCCTAAGCTGCTCGATCGGGTACCCAATCGTCCTGCGAATACGGAATACAAGTATAAGCCTCGTCATTGCACCATGAGATCCAGTTGCATCACTATTTCATCATACCGCTTCGACCCTCCACTTTCACCTGCATCGGACCGGCGCATATATAACCTCCCTCGGTATGTATCCATGGTCATTGAACCCCCTTAACCTTTACCATGAATCAGCTGGATATCAACAAAGTCTTTGACGTTTCTGGTCGCATTGCACTCGTTACCGGAGGTGGAACGGGACTGTAAGTTCATATCTACCTCAGGCCACGTTCGTGCATGCTAACCCCCACCGAATACAGAGGCCAGATGATAGCTGCGGCGCTTGCTAAAAACGGAGCCAAAGTGTACATTGGCGCTCGTCGCAGTGAGAAAGTTGAGGGAACCGCCAAGGACCTTGGGCCGAATGTCAAGGGCCAGATCGTCCCGTACGTGTTTACCGGCTCCAGCACGCAGAAGAGTATATCTAATATTTACGTTAGGCTTGAGCTTGATATTGGTGATAAAGAATCCATTAAAGCTGCGGTTAGACTCATCGAGCAGAACGATGGGAAGCTTGATTTACTTTTCAACAAGTGAGTGTGTTCACTCGTAGCGCACAGGATAATTTTAACGTAAAATCAGTGCCGCACAAACTGGGCCGGTCTCTTCATTCGTAGTTGAGGAGAACGCACCAGAGAGGAAGGACCCTGCAACGTTTGGTAACTCTTTGTTCGATAACGAGCAATTTGAAGGTACGTGAACGCCTACGCATATATCCTAGTTAAGGCTGATCAGACTCCCCAGAGTGGGGCCAGCTATACACCGTCAACGTAGCAGGCATCTTCTTCGTTACGACTGCGTTCCTCGGGCTACTCCAGAAAGCGTCGGAAGAGCGAGGCGCGTGGAGTGCAGCGGTGATCAACATTAGCAGTATCTCCGGACAACTCAAGATCTCCCAAGGAAAGGTGCGCCACCTCGTCGACAACCCAGCTCCGAGTAATGAACTGAAGCCAGTTGTACCTAGTTTTGCTACAACTCGGCCAAGGCGTCAAATATTCACTTGACCAAGATGTTTGCTACTGAATTTGCGCTGAAAAATATCCCGGTTCGGGTCAACTCTATTGCGCCTGGTATGTTAACCATTCAGTACCACGAATGTTGCTCCAACATGGGTACGCATTAGGTACATTCCCGAGCGAAATGACCAGTGCCGAAGGCGACGACCTCGGTAGTAAAGAAGCAGACGAACGACTCCAGGGTATGAGAACGATCCCGTTCCAGCGCGGTGGAAGGTGAGCCCAGTCTAGCTTCAACCCAGAGTAGAGAATGACGTTCTGGTTGATGTAGCGAAACCGATATGGCCGGAGCAGCTCTATTCTTCGCCTCACCCGCATCGTACTACATAACAGGACAGATTTTGAACGTCGATGGTGGTGTATTGGCTGTCCATCCAGCGGTGGGGGCGTGAGGGTTCGTAGTGGAGTCGGTTTTGTACGAATGAAGAGTTGTATTCGAGATTAAATAATGAAACTGAAGCACGTACCTATTCCTGGGGAAATTGATGTCGAATGCGGGGAAAGGAGTGTTTAACTCACGTGACTGGGTCTGGACGCCAAGACATTGTGGGGGTCTCCAATTTAAACTTGCCCCCGATACATTAACCCGAACTAGTAGCCTTTTACTATGATTGCGACGTGCAAAATCGTAGACCGTTTCGGTCGCTCCTGATGGGCCATCTGATGACCGGGCGACACGGGATGTTGTACGGAATTCCGTATCCGTCGTGCCGAGCGCTTGTGGAGAATGTAGTATACAAGCTATATCGCAACGACGGCGACGCTTTGGAGAATTCAAGGAGTATATTTGGACTCGCGTCGCTGGCGTGAATGCGACGGTACGAATTGTATGAGATAAAAGTTTGATCCTAAACGGACCACACCAATCGGTTGCATGCGTGGTGGCGACGGCTAGAGGCGAAGTGAGGCAATTCAACGTATAAAATTAGCGCCTGAAACATATCCGTAATGCGTACGCAAAGAGAACTAAACTGAACGAGGCTGTTTTGGTCAAGATGTCAATGGCCAATTAACAGAGGCTTACATCCTGGGGTGCGACAGCCGATTTTCTGAGCTACAGCTCACGCATAGGTTCGAAAAATGGCGAAATCATTCGCTACTATATTTTAATTCACCTTACCTCGCCTCTAGCCATCGTCGCTGCGCATACAACCGTCAGGGGCGGCTTGTTTGAAGTCGGACTTTTATCTCATACAATCCGTACCGTCGCATTCACGCCAGCGACGCGAGTCCAAATATACTCCTTGAATTCTCCAAAGCGTCGCCGTCGTTGCGATATAGCTTGTATACTACATTCTCCACAAGCGCTCGGCACGACGGATACGGAATTCCGTACAACATCCCGTGTCGCCCGGTCATCAGATGGCCCATCAGGAGCGACCGAAACGGTCTACGATTTTGCACTTCGCAAGAAGGCATGTTCATATCATTCAAGCTCCTAGCGGTACGCAAGTCAGATTTCTGCACGGAAGGCAGTAAAGGGAGCAGAGATACCTACAGTTTTCAACGTCCGAAAGTAGAATGTTCTCAGGACCCTGCGACTTGATTCAACTTGGAATTTAACTCTCCTTCTGCGCATTTACTTGCCGTGGAGAACCTCGCTGAGATTTTGGGTTGAAAAAAGAGAGTGAGTCCGAGTGGGAATGTTGATAAACCTGAAATGATGACGATAGGACGGAATGACCAGGGACCAACCGTCTCTTCTGAAAGTTGAGGTATGTAGTCGGATGAGCTGTATTACTGGTTACATGCGTCGCTACTTAAGAAGAAGACTCAAAAGACGATGGCGACTAAGTTGATCGACAGCGTACCTTGCGCATACATCCGGAACTTCTGCGATACAACACCTGTCAAAGACATCGATAACCGACATACATTACTCTACAACCCCCCCCCTCCCCCAAGATTTCCTCTCACCCACCCCACCATCTCTTAACAAAGAACGTGTTCTACACAGGGTCGGTGACGGCAGCATCAAACCGATCCGGCCACGCCGCCGATAGATAGATCGGCGAAGCAAGCCGCGGCCTCACTTTGTTGTAATAGAACCCCATGTGTCCGACAGCCGGAGCTAATAATCTTGACATTATTCCTTTTTTTCTTATTTTTAGGTTGGCGACGAGTGCGGGATGGAACGGATCTGAATTCAGAGAGCTGGACCGAGGTGGAGCGGACAGCCCTTGCACGTGCGGTCTAGTACTTTGACGCCGGGATGTATGGCGTGGACCTCGAGGTGGTGTGTTTGATCAGGGCTGGTGCGGTTATCAGAGTGTTGAATGGTGATAGAATGTATGATAGGATAAATTATACAATGTGGTGCGTGGTTCCGTGTTGTTACGAGAGTGGGATGATCAGACGTCATCGAGAACTCATGGAAGAGGCACCTATCCCGGCGTCTAGCTAGGTCAAACCAGTGTTTGCACGACAGCGAGCTCAACCAGCCACCTCAGATAACTCAGCAAGAAACAAAAGGAAATGTCGCGTAGGAGACGGGCGAGGAATTTCAACACATCGCATAGCAATAAACCACAAATGTGCGGAATACTTCAGGGCAAGTCCACGTGATCCGGGCGGCAATCAGAGGCTGGACAAAATGGAATGGAACGGGGAAGCAAATCGGCCTTTGCACTCCCT
>WSTH01001391.1:0-12870 GCA_019616345.1 Ceratobasidium sp. 395
CTAGTTGCTGTTTCATCTTTGGGTCTTGTATCTGGTTAGTGCCAGTCATCAAATTTAGCAGTGTGGACATAATCGGGTTGTAGTTCCCAATTTCAGATGCACAGCTTTCTAAGAACTACACTTCAGTCGAGGCAGTACAACCGTATTGTATCGACATAAGCTTACCGTGATCTACCATAGCTCCAATCGCCTCGATAGCCTTGCTTAAAAAGGTGCAGTATGTATTTTGTTCGTTTGATGATTGGTTGGGATATATCGCCTGGATGTTTAACCACCACGCTAGCCTTGGGATGACATCCCCCCAATAGAAAACCTCTCTAGCAGTATCTGCGAATCAGTGTGTTCATTCGATGAACCTGACCCTACTGTAGCAGCTATAGAACTATCCTTACTGTGTATAGAGAGTTTAGCGATTACGTTCATAATCACCTCCGCAAGGTCTGAAACGTGAGAACGCTAGCTCACAGTTATTAGATGAAATGCAACGTACCAAGCTGTTCCCCTGCCAATGGGGTAACGAGTTCCCATCGGAGTAATCCGTGCACGATTTTGGATAGATCTTCGATAATATGATCTGCGTCTTTAACAGACTCTTAAATTAAAGTAGCATCATTGTAAGTATAAACGATATCATTAATTAGCTTACCTGCAAGTCTCGAAATGTCAACAACAATCTCTGCTAAGACACGTACAAAGGGAACCAAACGTGATTGCACTTCTATTGACTGGATACTCCAGACCACTACAGAAAAGGCTTCAGTGCGATTGCGGCCCCTTCCGGAGCTTAAAAATTTACCCTCTACTAGACCAGATTCGGCTGTGGCGTGGGAGGACCTAAACAAACCGCGAAGCCAGTTCAAGGAGCCCGATGGTTTGGGCCTGGGTTCAGCTAGAACAAATACTCAGCAAGAAATTGACTCATGGGTTGACGGATGCTCACATTTTGCCTTTTGTTCGGGACCAGTCCCATCCCATTGCTCCAGCAGTATACGTATACGTGGTATAACTGATACATTGATAGACTCAAGCGGAAGAACGTCTAAGTTCCTCATTAGTATGTCGAAACAAGAGTTTCTTCTACATACCGCCAACCGGTTTTACGCCTGTCTGCTCCGCGCTTGGCTCCCCAGCCTCTTGTTGCTTTGTTTGCCTATCCTGAGGCTTGGTATCTAACCCAGATATGTCGGCCATAAAGGTACCACGCGTCACAGAGAATGAGAGCGCGCACCGTTCGTAAAACCCACCACGTTCCTAATAATCACTCGAGTACGATCCTTCTCATCCGGGTAATGTTTCATGATGCTGTGAAGTAGTCGTGGCCCACCATAAGTCCAAATCATCTCTGATTTACCTTTAATATTCGACGTGTCCATGAGATTACTTTATTTGAACGTGGTGGCAGACCTTCAATGACCACTCACCAGATGTTGTGACGTACTCAAACAGCTTTTCAAACCATAGTGTATCGTCTTCATCCTTCTGTAGATATTGCTTCACTAGATCCACCGCGTTTATGAGAGACGTCTCGCCTTCCCAATACTGGTCCGATAGGTTGAAAGGATCCAAGACTACGTATTTGCTAAGCGTGGGTCCAGCGTTTGGGTTTACGAGTACCGCTTTGGGCTGGTAACCCCTAGTGGCGTTGTTTTGTTTGTCACTGCTAGCTCGCACGGTCCAATGGATTTTCTGGTCAGGGAATACTTTCCGAACCTTACCCCTGTGCGGAGTCCTGTAAAGAACAAGCAGAGTGTCAGATATATCAACATTTAGCTCACATCAAATGCAAAGTACCACTTGATCTTTGAGGTGCCATCTGCAGAACGTACTCTCCTCGGCATTGGCATCACTTCGAGGAGCTGCCAAAGTCCTCCCAAAGATTCCTTGACCTCGGCAGTCGGAAGTCCAACTTTGACATCATGAAGTTTAACCGACAGTCCTTCGCGATGCGCCTCCTCCATCATCCACTTTAAAGGCTCTCCACCTCGGTTAAGATCTTGGTTCGTTTTATTCCCGCCACCTCTGGTTTGGAGTAGATCAGTACGATTCCCACAAGCGTAATTGTTATTTTGCTCACATATCCGAGTGCGTTCCAGCGAACCACACTTCTTTCGTGCTTCCTCCGTCCTTTAGACCCCGAACATGCTCAGGGAGGAATTTGACCCGACGTTCATCCAGTGCGAGTGCGTGACGAAAATGGGTGATATGGCTGCATTCATCCGTCATGGGAAGTAGTTCTCCTGGATAGATTCCTATCGATGATACCGTGTCCCTGGCAGTATTGTGTTAGCTATTCATCACCGGACCAGGGTAGAGAAGAAATCTACCAGGCTCCTAGGAAGTGCAAATCCACGTTGTCACGAGAGAATGCCTCCTTGAACTTGGCTACATTATGGTCCTTGTTCGAGTATAGCTCCCAGGCACTGTTGATTGTATAATTAGCCTCAAGGTGCATGATCCGTAAGTAAAACAAAAACAGTACAATGGTATTTGCTCTTGGTTTCCAGGATATATCAGGCCAATCTTATTGGTAGTGGCGCGTGAGCGGTGGTTCTAAAATAAGAGAAAATAGCATATACCTCGTCGATCATTGCGGCCAGAGCGCGGACTTGATACGCACCCCGGGAAAAACCTATCAATGCTCTTCCATAAACTGTGACAGTCGAAAAATGAACAGATCGTACCAAACAAGAAAATTTGGTCTCCTGGCAAGTATATATCCGCTAGCCATCGATAGGCTCCAATAATTACCTTCTCAAAATTCCTACATTTCTGTTTAACGAGCAGGCCTTGAAAGAGTATGCTAATATCACGAACCAAGCAATGGCAAGGTCAACTATATTGGATAGAACCTGCTTCATATAGGCATAGGAGCGCCAGCTAGGTTTTGCATATGTGCCGATGCCACTGTTATAGTATGTAAGTTGGTTTTTATCCTTTTTGATACGGCTGTAGAGTTCAACGACGTTGGTATTCTATTGAGGTTTACAATCGAATTGTAAGTCACAGCTATTAAGCGCGTCTACAACCGAGAATCACCTTTTCAGAAAATTGATTAGAGGTACCGTCGATGCAAACAATCAACTTCCGTTTGGGCTCCCCTTGTGCTGCCGTGGCTTTACCTGGCCCTTGAGTTTTAGGATTTCGGCCGCCTGGAAGTAAATTGGCTGTAGCTTGGGGAGCTTGGGGCGAACGAATCTCGGGAGCAGTGTCCTCCAGGGTATCCGTTGGCTCGACCAGAGGAGCTATGGTGGAGGTGTTAGACATGGCTTAGCCCTTACAACAGTCGATAGAGTGCCCGAACCAAGATGAATGAATATATCGGCAGCTCCGAAACATACATCTTAAATATCTACAACCGTCTAGTGTACCCTACAGTCGGCCTTGCTTGGTATGGACACACAGCACATGACGCTATCATTCATGCTCCAAGCGCGCCTATTCTCGAGAGGCATTTTAGCCATCCTGTACGTTCCACTACTTATCGGTGCGATCCGCCTTCTAGTTTGGCGCAACGATCGTCGCTGACCAGACAAAAGTCTGAATGTCCATTTCACAATGTTCTCTCAGAACAACACACCGGCGCTAATCAGGCAGCGTTGTATAGTCGAATCTCCGTGATGCGGACGTGATCGCTTTGTTTTCCAATTCGTATTTCTACTATGGATCAACGCTTTTTGACCACATGATGTATCACGTAATATCCAGTCGCCTAACTCAGAAGTCAACGAAGAGTGCTACAGTGACACCAAGCTGGCCGTTGTATCTATGCTCATTTACCTTGTGTCTGGTTTGTCAAAGAGGTGGCCGCTGTCTCAGTACGACGCATTTATCGTAGGATACGCTGTGGTGGCTCTGAGCATAAAGAAGCAAGGGGCAATTTCAGTGTCGATCAGGAAGCGAATCAAGTGATTTCCCGTGCCTGAGAAGCCCGTATCGCTAGGATTAACTGTATCGATATGAAAGAGCTTGTGGATGACTCGAAGATGTGATCGGCTGAAACGGGTTAGAGCTCTACACCCCCACGGAGTTTGGCGGTGAGGCTAGCCGATTTTCGGAGCAGCGGATTCAGCGCTAGATATCGCTAGGTGAAATCGGTGGAATGGTGGGCCTCTGGGTCCAGTCTGGCCCGACCGCTGGTTTCAAAGCCCATATTTGAAATGAACGATCCTACAGCCCGCATACCAATAAATGCGTAAGTTCACATTGTATTTCATGCGTAGCCATATTCTCATACTGGAGCCGAAGCAAGACTCGAGTCAGGGCAAGATAACATTTAAGCGTGGCTTCTTACGCCAAAAACAAGGCCCTCGTCGTTCATGGGACTGTTAGCCGCGAGCCGGGTTCAAGCGAGCGGCCAACTGCCCTTATGACTCCACAAGCCTTATGCTATATTGTTACGGCTTGAGCAATCAGTAAAGCCACTCGTCGAGTTACTGTCCAGCAGACAGGAGTGCTGTACACCAAATAGACGCCAGGAATTTGCCTTCGTTGTGAATTACGTTTGCGACCAAATTCGGACCGCCAGGCGCTTATTTGCTTGGCACGATGATCGTCACTAACCGGATTAAGCCTTCCCAAGAGGTTCTTTCAGGATATCATACTGGCGCTAATCATGCAACGTTGTGCCGATGGAAAGGAGTTGATCATCGAGGACTCGTGTAGTGGTAAAATCGTCTCCAAACCGGGTTAGGGCTCCGACACATGCGTTTCTCCATAGAACGACGCGGGCTGATCAATGTACCCCGAATTTCAAGATCATGATCAGCATGGAGCTAAGCCTGATGCCAAGAACTCCTTACAATTGAGCGAAGAGCAGCTGTGGATGGGGGAAGGCGCATTTATTATATTGCACGTTAACCTGGATAGTGCATGCCTCCACAGGCTAGCGGCGCCAATACTTTTTTTTTTATAATCGATAATTTATTGTCGAATGAAGGCGTAGCCTTATGTATCGACGGCATGAGCAAAAACGAACAGGCGCAGTACGGAAGAGAGAGAAAGAAAAGAAAAGGCGCGCAAGGCGCCAATACTAAGCCTTCACAATTACGAATGTGGCAGGTTGCCGCGTCAAACGGCCAACGAGAACCATCTAACCCAAGATGTAGCAACATACTCCGTTTCTTTACACACCCACCCGCTGTTGCGGACAACCCGAGTCCGCCATCCACTCGACCCACGGAACACACTGAAGCGATCTCAAGCCATAAATTAGGCGCCGCGGTTGTATTTGACACTGAAAGTCATGAGTATCAGGAGGCCTGGCGCTTGTTTAATCTAGAGCACCACCTACGGATATCATAGTGAGAGGTCACGCCGTAGCCTGCGGAGGCGCGAGACGGAGATTGGTGCTGGGTCGCGGCATAGACGCCAGGGCGTCACGTGCCCTACTAGCCACGTCCCGGTTTGGTCACTCGGCCGCAGACCACCACATGCGGCCTCGAGGCAGCGCAGCGAACACATAATTATAGGGGCATGGGATGCATAAGTTTGCCATACCGCTCTCTCCTCCTCTCATTTTTCTGTTGGCACCCACCCGCCGTCCCAGCTGAAAACGACGTTCTCAGGTAAGCTGCCCACCCGATCCCCCGCGTGCGGGCTGCCGGCCATACACGACCCACACTCCCTAGCTTCGCCCGGGGGGTTCCCCTATTCTTAATAGCGCATGGCCACCTATACTCGTCGTAGTGACAATATACTCGTTTTAATCACCGCGTTCTTCCCCAGCGCCTGATAAGTGCGAAAACCCAGTCTAATGCTTATTGTACATTTGTGTTTTAAACTACAGCATCTTTCAATCGGCTTACATTGCCCACTTTTGTTGCCCCTCCCCTATCTTTCGATTTTGTAAGGTATAGTATATCCTCAACCCGCAAACGATGATGCACCCGGTTAGTAATATCGCAAAATTAGACATGTGTCCTGCGGGTATTCAATCTTTATCTGCGTTCTACATTTAGGGTGCACTTACCAGTGAAGTAGCCAGGCTTTTCGTTGGCTTTGTAGATCCACACGCCAATAATTTGGCCCAATCCTATGTGCCCCGTCAATCTTGTGTATATGACGCAAGGTAACAGCATATAACTTACCACCCATAGACACGTTCATCGCAATTGCGATTCCAACTGCTCCAGTACCTCGAACATTCGCCGATATCCATCCCAACAGCGGAGCTGTAATTGATGTAAGGGTTCAGCGCACCGAACAAATTGAAAGGTGACTTACGAATACTCGCAAAGGATCCGGAGGCTGCAACACACAGTAGCCCGAATCGAGCGCCGAACGCATGATCAGGGAGTAGCGCTTGAGCGAGAAAGGCGAATGCGCCAACGAGCATTGACCCGCCGGTGACCAAACTACATTGTTTCTTTTTGTCCGCGAGCCAGGAGAGGAATACAGTGGCTACATATGCGCACGCATATGGCGCTATCACCCCAGGATTTCGTGGTGTTAGCTATTAGCACAAGGTGTTCGAAAAGAAAGAACTTACGAACAGTGAACAGCTGCGCCTTGAGTCCCGTGTAGCCTAAGCCGGCCACGATAGTCGGCGAAAACAGCGAAAGCGAGCTGAAAGGAACGCCGACTGTAACGTATGCGATCGCGTGAAGCCAGACTCGCCAACTGAGCAAGGTCTCCAGTGCTTCATTCCAGGTTACACGTGAATGTCTAAGCACAAATTTGGTTAGATCCCATCGGGCTAAACGTGGGTCGATGACGTACCCTGTTGGGGCCAGGCCTTCCAGTCGGCTGACTGCACGATCGCGCTCATCAGGTAAGAGCCACTGCGCGGTTTCAGGGAAGTCGGGGAAGTAAAACCAAACCAAGATAGAACTCAAGACACTTGGGATGCCTGCAGCCAAGGAATTAGCTCGGTGGCGTACGCAATTAGGTTTACTAAAATTACTTACCCTCGAGGATGAACAGCCATCTCCATGCTTCAAGTCCACCGACTTGGTTCATATAGCCGACACCATACGCGATCGCCCCGCCAAATGCGCCTATATGCGCGACGAAACATTAGATTACGTCGTCGGGACATCGTTGAGAGTTTACTTGCCCGCAAGAGTAGAGGAAGCAAGCACCAAAGCAACCCTCAAAGACCGTTCTTCAGGTCGATACCAGAAGGTAAGGAAGTATACCAGTCCCGGAAACAGGCCGCTAGAGGAAGAGTTCAAGTACATAGAAAAGGATCGGGTGCGCTCACGTACGCTTCAAACGCGCCGAGCAAGAACCTTACGGCAGTCAAACTGCCAAAAGAGCGGACGCCACCCATCCCAATCGTCAAAGATCCCCACGAAAGCATGAGGAATGCAATCCATCGCTATACAATTGGCAGCGTTTGCTACGCAACTTTGATAGGTCAAAAAGAGAAAACCCACCGAGGGCCGGATCAACTTGAGACAATAATTGGACGGAACCTCGAAAAGAGCGTATGCAATGAGGAAAACCTAAAAGAAAAATGAGTTATCCATGGCTATATGGCAAGAACATATGATATTACCATCAGTGCTGTAACATATTGTAAATTGCTGCCGGCGAGTTGGTTAATTCAGGCTGCCCAAAGAGTGGCTGACGTGGACTTACGTAAGATGCAGACTCTGAAGTAATGAGTCCCCCACATCCTCGTTCAGGAGCTTGGCGTTGCCCTATTAGACACAGATTAATCCAGTATTCAGTGCATCGAGTGAACTAGATGTACGATATTAGATCTAGAGAGAGGAGAGATTAGTGGGCCGCTATCGACTGATGCGACGTAGCTCACCGATCAAGATAACAGAGTAAATAGATCATTGCTGCAGCCGGAACAATGCGTTTGTCTAGCTTCCAAAGTAATCGTCGGTGAGCTTCACGCTCTTCTTGCAGACTCTGATCATGTTGATCATAACTATGATTATAGAATATATGAGCGGAGGATTTTGCGACAAAAGGTGATAAATCATACCTTGAAATCTCGGACTTCTCGTGTACGTCCTCTACGTATTGAAGAGAATTTTTGGCTTCCATGTCGTTTTTCGAGGCCATGATTTCGTGCAATTAGTTGGGGACGAGTGGGATGTCCCTACGAGAGTGGTATGCTAGGTTGTATAGCTGAGCGAGGGATATATACATATCTGACCCCGTGGTGAACGTATTACCATATTGTGGGGTCATCAAGGAGTCGAAGTCCAAGACGTCTTCGCTTAGCTCACAGAGTCTAGAGATAGAAGCTTCCAACGGTTAGGAATGAGCATGTCACTACAAATCGTGGATGAGTCGCATAGACGGTTAGCACGTGTGCCCGAATATAGCTGAGTTTGTCGTCAAAGACAACTAGCAAACTCTCAGTGGGGGCGTAGTGCCACGATAGCAAAGATGACCAACTTGCGCGTAGTTATCGGATTCGACTTTTCAGGATATCACGACAGTCGATATATGGGACAGCGAGCGGCCATTCATAAATATAAGATTGTCTCATCGTGACGTTAGAGCGTGGGCGGACGGATGTCGTTGTAACAGACCATACGTGGGGAACCGGTTGATCGAATCAATGGAGGCAAACAAACAGACCCTGAGTCCCGTGAGTCTATTTCAAATACAATCTCGTGCTGCCGGTCCATTGCGTCCCTAAGAAAGGGTTAACCCTGCCGTCTGTGGCTGACAATTGCTGGGATGTACACCTCGAAGCGCTCCTCATCGCAAGCGAGACAACCGACGTCTTCCAAACCTTGCTTACAGGCGGTCGCGGTTGGGCCTCAGCTGGGCGAATGAGCTACGACGTAATAGATTTCGGTTATGCATCTATACTTAGGCATACGAACCGACATTGCTTGTCAGGCACACCCGGCGAGCTAATGCCCTTACTTGCCGCGCTTGAGCTCCGTCAGAGCCAGTGTTTGTACTCGGAGCATACACCTTCAGCCACAACATATGCGGTGGAGCACACGAGGCCCCAATGCACTCATCTGCCGATAAACTTAGTCTTTCGTAGGCCGTCGCTTGGTTTTGCGGCATTGAACTTGATGGTGCCTATTAGTAATGCGCTGTAGCGGAGATAAGCAGTGGGGTCTCCCTTTGGCAAACTGCTTCTCGCGCATATAGGAGTAAAAAAAATCTCGCCGGCTATGATGGCTGAAAAAGTGATGTCTTTTTATGGCCCCCGAACGCACATGTACTGTAACTCTTGGCTTATAAGGCTCGTTTGGATATTGAAGTGAGATTACAGCGCTATGATTGGTGTGTATTCTCATTGACTGAGCTCGGGGCGTGCTGGATATCTGTAACGAACCGCCTGTTTGGTTTTCCACTTGCGCTTTGGGCAGCTTCATTGACCCTCGCTGATGAAGAGAGAGCGTTCTCCTCTTGGACATCACAGAAGTATTCCAGTATGCAGATCACAAGATGAGAGCTGTACTATTCACTTTAAACGAGGGTTACTAAGATATCCCACCTTAAACTTAGTGGATGTAAGGGTTGCCGTGGAGGCCGGGAAGCTGAAGCTCAACGAGATTAACAAGTTAGTCATGTTTTGAGTCTACGCCATAAGATAGAGGTTTTGTTTAGTCCTGGAGTCTCAAATATAGATGCATATTCTTAGCTGGTGTTCAGCTAGTCGTTCAAGCGGTTGGAGCGACGCAGAGGTCAGTAACTGATCACGTGATCGTCCCGCCTTCATCATCTCCCACCACCTCTTCGGGCGGATCATCCCACGGCCCTGGTAGGTCACATTTTTCTCACGCCAAGTGCACCTCCGACAACCTAGACCTAGGACTAGACCTCGAAATAGTCTCACGCTATAAGTTGTTCTCCGCCTACTCCAAAGTACGCATTCCCGACCTCCACCGGCTCTTCGGTAATTCCAATTCTAACTTGCATTTGTCTTGGTTCACTACTACCATGCTTCGAAATTACGCTCGTACGCGCTTCTCTGTCTGTTCTGTATCCCGGTCTTTCTCTTCGTCAGTGCGCAACTTACAGCCCCAGAGTTTGTTTACGAAGAGCCCCGATGATGTGGTCTTGACTCTTGCTCTGCGGACGCCCTTGTGCAAAGCTAAGAAAGGTGGACTCAAGGTACAAGATTCAAAATAACACTTACAAAACTCACTGAGGGTTTTATATCTAGGATACGCCGTCAGATGTCCTCCTCGTTGGGATGCTTAAGGCCGTGAAGGAACGCTGTGGAATTGACCCTGGGTTGATCGAGGATATTGCTGTTGGTGAGCAATCGTGTGCTTTTCCCATTGGCGCGACGATGTCTCACTGCTATCCTAGGAACATGCCACCCGCCAAGTCCCTGTTATGAGTCTCGTGCGTCTGCCATGGCGGCTGGATTTCCACAACATGTTCCCGTCCAAGCTATCAATCGACTCTGTTCCTCCGGCCTCATGGCGCTTCGAAGTGTCTCCGACTCCATCTCGAAAGGTGACATTGATATCGGGCTAGCCGTTGGTGTCGAGAGTATGACCCACAAGTGCGTTCTGCAATTAAACTGTTGTTTCGTTCGAATTTATCTCGTTGGTGAACCAGCCCTCGACCTACTCCAAAATTCAATAGTGATGAAATCAAGGCCAATCAGGCTGCTCTGGACTGCGCTGAGGTATGTGCTACTTGGTTCTTTGAAACGAGACTAAATAGAACTTAATAGCCCATGGGCTGGACCTCCGAAAACGTCGCCGCCGATTTCAACATTAGCCGAGAAAAGATGGACGAGCTCGCATTGCTCTCTCACAACCGCGCGTCAGAGGCCCAGAAATCCGGTAGATTTGCGGACGAAATCGTTCCGTTCAAGACGGTTCTTAAGAGTGAGGATGGTTCGGTGAAGGAGGTTGTACTCGATAAGGATGATGGGATTCGGCATGGATCTACGATGGAAGGCATGGCGAAGGTAAACAGGATCGCTCAATGATCGGCCAATGGAATGACGTCATTTGTACTGATAGGCACGAAGTGCGTTTCCGGATTGGGGAAAGGCTCGATCAACGGGAGCAAATTCGAGTCAGGTCACAGATGGTGCCGCTGCCGCACTCCTAATGCGAAGGAGTACAGCAGAAAAGTTAGGACTTGGGGATCAGATCGTTGCAAAGCATGTTGCGACTAGCGTTGTTGGTGAGTTAACTCAGTGCTGAATAACAGACACGATCGAACATACTCACCTCGCCTGATAGGGGTGGAACCAAAATATATGGGAATTGGACCCGCTGTGTGAGTTTGAATCTGCCTCCGTTTCGATTCCGAGAACGCTAACCCCAGCGGTTTAGTGCTATCCCGTAAGTTTCCCGGTTTTTCGTAGAGAAAACCTCTTAAAGCGCATGAGTAGCAAAGTATTGGAGCGTACCGGATTGAAACTGAGCGACATCGATCTCTTTGAGGTAAATTATCTTCGTCAAGGAAAGACTTCAGTACCTCACCAACTCAATCTAGATAAATGAAGCCTTTTCGTCGATGTAAGCTCTCTGGCTCTTACACGTCAGCAACTAACGTCATTATTCATATAGGTATGTGTACTGCGTTGAGCAGCTCGGCCTCGATATCGACAAAGTCAACGTGAATGGGGGTGCAATGTGAGTCGGGCCGTCACCTGATAATACAACGGCTTGATTAATGCTGGGGCTATTAGTGCGTTGGGCCATCCGCTCGGCGCTACGGGAGTTCGACAGGTCGCCACTGGCTTGGCGGAACTGCGGCGGAGGAACGGTCGTATTCTGTGCACTTCAATGTGCATTGGGTCGGGGTGAGTGTGGGACATGTTGATGTTACATTATAATGCTAATTAATTTGCTCGGTAGAATGGGTGCCGCCGCGATATTTGTGAACGAGTCGGCGCAAAAGGTTGCCGCGAAGCTCTAGTTTCATGTAAATACGATGAAGTGAGGTGTAAAAGTCGTAGAAACAAAAATGTAACATCAGCTACGGCCATTGCGCTCTATTGAAGGTACTTCGTGGTCAACCAATGATTTCCAATTCCCGATGATTTTTGATTTAGCAAATCTGCCGAAAATATACACCAAGCCTTGCTTGCGGCTGATTCAATCTGGCCAAAGAGGCCATGTGTCTAGCCATGCAGAACGATGATTGTATGCGCTCACCCAAGTGAAGATACGGTAGGCCTAGGTACGAAACGTTTGGCACTTAGCTCCTGGTTTCGGGGTCTCAGGCATACATATGAACATACAGCTTATAACATATGTAGATTGAAACCCCTTGATGAAATATCAGGCAACAATTAACGATAGCGAGGCTAGGAGAGAGAAACAGAAGTGTGCGGAGAGCCGACATTGTAGCACAGTGCTGGAGTGGGTAAACGAGTATCTTGAATAGCAAATAAAGCGACAAACTGAGATCCTAAATAGACTTAGCATAAGCATAGTGAGATAACGCATGTATGCGGTAAAAATAAAATGGAATGAATATTGAACGTACCAATACACAAACCTAGCTACCGGATTTTACTCATTAGCAAGATCAAATGCAGCGACAAAGTTTACCCGGAGTTTTTGTTCAAATATTCATTTTCATCCCCTACAGGAAACACAATTACACTCCATCAAGCCGCGTCGTTTACGCGCCCAACTCAACGAGCCCAGAAACGGTACACAAGCAGAACAACACAAATAATGATACAAATGCGTTTGAAGTTCCACCCTGGTGTGCTCAAATGACCAGCTATCGGGATTCCCATGTATGACACCAAGAAAAGCGGCGAGATTGCTGCGCGAGTCGCATAGGGAAGAAGCCCATCCCAGAGCGGAACCTTCCATTCGGGGCCCTCAAATCCTATCCCCTCGCCACATGTGCAAATTGGGTTCTCCTTCATCTCGACGGAGAGTGGTATTTTCCCGCGGATAGTGTACTCGCAATCAGTTTTATGGGACCATGTCCGGCAGCGTTCGACATATG
>WSTH01001392.1:0-12855 GCA_019616345.1 Ceratobasidium sp. 395
ATGCCGAAGTAGCAGCGGTGGCCACTTGGCTGCAAGCGGCGAGCGGCCAAGGCGTAGGCGAAAGTGGGAGGGGGGACGAAGGTGCAGGTCTTGGACTCGAATCGCGCAGCTAGGCTTGACTTATAGGAGAGGAAGCGGCCCGTGCGCTGGAAGCCCCTATGCTCGTCGGGGCGAAGCGATGGCCACCGAGCTGCCGTAAACTGTTAGAGCGGCCCATCTATATAACGGGCATTGAGTGTCCCCTGGGAGTGGCTGAGTTTGGGTAAAGAAGTCAACAGGAGAATAGGGGCTTCGGCGGGGCGCGCTCGGGTCGGCGGTCGATAACGGGCGGGGTGGTGGCTAGCGTCATTTGCATATGCGCCAGAGTATAGTACGATTGTCTAGAGTTATATTGCGCATATATATGCAAACAAGTGCGATTCTTCAAGACTAAAACTCGCATAAGTAACAAGAGGTTTTATCATGGGATATCATTAGGGTGGTAGTTTGTATTGTTTACCTGTAATTCGGTAGAAACTTATATTGCTGACGTATCCTGGAGCAAAGTGGTCAAAACATAAGCGGAGCCGAGTTAAAAGAATCCGATTGAAGAGGAGGAAAAGGCAAAACATTTGTTGTGGCGAAACTGCAAGGGTTTAATGCCCGTATGCCTCTGTCTCTCAAGAAATCCGGTTTCGACACAATGAAATAACTTACGGGGAGAATGAATGTTTAATATCCAACGGCTACATATCCCGATTTTCTCTTTCGGAGGTAGACGCGACGCCCGGAGCAATTTTAGCCAACGTCTTACAATACAGCAGCTTAGCTCAGGATAACAATGTGGGCCTTGAGAAGATATTTGAACTATTGCTCAACGAGCTCGTAGCTTCCACAAGTGAGACGTTTCTCCAAACAGTGTGCAAAACCAAAAGGAGTACCAGAGCGCAATCATAAATTCGATCACAATTAACCAACTTGGTCCATTTGATTGAGACATTAATTGATAAGTCAAACTTGAACATAAGCCAACAAAGGAAGTATTAATCCATTATAGAGGAGCCTGGAGTGGTTAGGGCGACTATCTTTCGACACCAACCAAGGGCTTGCTCGTCCAGGTTGTCCTACGGGCCTACTTGATGTTTGCCTTCAATATTCCTATTTAAACAACGCAGTAATCATGAAATTAGTAGATTAAGTTACTAGTTTTTTTTTCGTACAGGCAGTCCTATTGGTGAATACGAGCCTCTACCGTAGTCAAAACGCAAACACCGGTGGTGCCTCATGCACAGCTGTAATGGGTCGTGGCGTTGATGTTCTGTGGCTTTGTCACGTGCTCTTGTTTAGGCTAGAGACGCGTCTGTCTGATCCTCGTCCCTCCCACCATTACCCACCCAACCACCCAACACCATGCTCGAAGCGCGCCTTGAACAAGCCGTGACTCTCAAGAAGCTTTTGGATGGTAAACATATGGCTATTGTACGCGTATCGTTATATTTCTAACGCGTCGAACATCTCCAGCCATCAAAGAACTGGTGACAGATGCGAACTTTGAGTGCGGAGATGAGGGTTTAGTAAGTTTGCGTTTCATTTATATATGAGAGCGCGAGTTAACATGATTATGATAGAAACTCCAAGCGATGGACAACTCGCACGTTGCGCTCGTTTCTGTCCAGCTCGAGCCCGAAGGATTTGAAAAATACCGCTGCGACCGACCGATGCCCCTAGGTGTAAACCTTGGTTCACTTACTAAGGTCCTTAAGTGCGCCAAAGACGATGATCGGGTCACTCTCAAGGCATCTGACAACGCGGACGTGCTCAATTTGGTGTACGAGGCGCGCAGTACGTGTATTCTTTATCTACTTTGGGCAATTACTGATGCGGATATAGACTCGGACAGGATCGCTGAATACGAGATGAAGCTCATGGAAATCGAAATCGACACACTCGGTATCCCAGATACCGACTACGACGCGACAGTAGTGATGCAGTCGGCCGAGTTTGCGCGAATCGTGCGAGACCTCAGCGCACTTGGGGAGTCTGTTAGGATCGAAGTCACCAAGGAGGGCATCCGTTTCTCTGCCGATGGTGAAGCCGCGAATGGCAGCGTGTTGCTCAAGGCCACAGAGAGTGCACGAGAACGGTACAAGGATATGGACGAGGACTCGGGCAAGAAAGTCAAAGTCAAGAAGGAAAAATCGGACAAGCCCAGGAAGCGCAAGCGCACCGACGACACGGATGTCAAGATGGAGGACGGGGAACAAGAAGTTGAAGAGGATGACGGTGGGGAGAAACTGTTCAAACCTACTTCGGACGGCGAAGAAGAAAAGGACGACGAAGCGGAAGAAGCTGGGTCTGACGTCGAGGAAGAGTCGGATAGCGCCACGAAGAAGCGAAAGCGGTCCTCTCAGAAAAAGAAGAACGATGAGGGGTCTGACTCGACGGGCGGAGTGATGGTCGAGCTTAGCCAAGGCGTCAACTTGACGTTCTCGCTCAAGTACTTGGTCAATTTCGCCAAGTCCACGTCTCTGTCCAACCATGTTACGCTCAAGTTGAGCAACGAGGTTCCGCTGCTGGTACTTATCTTCTTTAGCGAATCATTTCTATCACTGAACCGTACTTTAATAGGTACACTACAAGTTTGGCCAAGGCCATATCCAATACTACCTCGCACCCAAGATTGGAGACGAGTGATCTCTTTCGTCCTTGCGTCCATTCACCTTTTTGAGTCTACGTTTCGTAATAAACATTGTATTTAGTCGGCCTACATCTGTCTTGGATGTTCATTTGAGGCGCGAATAAAAAAATTCGACCTCACGTCGAGATAGGAGCAAAGTTTAGGATACCGTGCCTCACCAGGAAGTGGCACGTGACCGGGAAGTGGCGCGGTCGCATTTACATCGAAACCTACTGTGTTAACATACTTCAAAGTTGTAAAAATGAAGGGTTATTGTGCAGAGGTTACATATATGTATCAAGTGTTCTGAAATCTAAGTTATAGGATACAAACTATCTGGAGGCTTTAGACCCAGAAGTTGAATCCAAGCCGAAAACTTCAGAACGAGCTACCTGGTACTCGTCTGATTCATTTAGAACCCACAGAAGAGTGTTTTGATGCTTGATATACCGTTCTTATTCCTCCAGGCCGCTTATGCGCGCCTAGCTACATGTACAATCCAGAGTGGCAGGTAACAGCACCCCATTTGGTGGCATCATGCACCACAATCCCTCATTCTTCAGTATCGTCGAAGGCTTGTGCTGCCTTGTGAGTCTCTTGGTAATCTCCTTGGACATGTAGGGGGGCTCTAAAATGACTTTGCTGAGGTACCACGCTGGTCAGATACACCTTGCAGTAGCTGAATCTGCTAGCTTCTGGACATCCTTCGTTGCCAAGCAATCATTTTTCAGTCTGTGGTTTAAACACCGGGTACCTAAGCAGTTCACTTATTTAAACATAGTCTCACGTATACTAATAAAGCCCATTCGATCGACACTCGAGAAAATTGGAGGTGGAAAGCGCATATAAGTCACGTGTTCCATTTCCCGGTCAACCAGCCAGGCCATATCTCATTTCCAGCGTATCTCGCCGACGACTCAGCCAAATCACTTGAAATTTTGGCTGGTGTATCATTCGGCACTCCTCTATAAGATAGGTGCAAAAAAACCGTATGTTTTAAAGCCCCGACAACTCTGACATCACCATCTGTAAAGCCCGTGCCATTTTTCGGTTGGACACGGTACCGTCCACTAAATTTTGGACAGAGTCTACAAAAAGGACTCGGCAAAAGCAAATGTCCCCACCGTGAATCGAACACGGGCTGCTTCGGCGCTTATTACGTAAGCATTTGCGTGACCACAACGAAGCGTCATAACCACTAGACCATAGGAACCGATAATTGTCCGCCTTTTAGAATCTATGTCCTCACTGAGAATAGCTCCTCCCGAGCTACTGACTCTGCTTCTGATGCGTAGCGAGCTGACGAAGAGTTATCGGGCAGAGCACAGACTTGTAGATAGTTAAATAGCTTTTAGTTCTTAAGTACGAACGTAGAAGGCACAATGTTTCAGGCGGTAAAACATAAAATTCCGGATACCAGAATGGGGAACCTTACTCAGAGCCCCAACGACTCGATCTCCGGAGTGACTGAAAGATGTGGATGTGAACGCGAAGCATTATGGTGAAGAGTTAAACCTTGAACGGGTCCGACCTGAGCTTTTTATTATAGGGGAGCCACTAGCGAGGCCTTTTTTGTCGGAAAAGCCTTTGCAGCCTCGCTGCAGGGGTCACTATAGAGCCTGTAGCACTTGGAAGTACAACCATTGAAGGGACTCTCTGTGAAAATTTGAATATAAAACGTGAGGATACGTCCAGCCTAAAAACTGCAAAGAAGCAAACATACAACGACTAAATGCGCCATAGAATCCAAACCACATTGCGATTAACGGCACCTACATCCAGATTGCTTTCGCACACGACTCGGTGTAAAGGTTGCATCACATACACGATCCCTGATGGTACTAGTGAAAATTGGCCAGACCCATCATGAGCAATAGATTGAATTACAGGTACACAATTCGGACTAGCGTACCGATTTACGTGAGAGCTTGAATCCAGCGGCCTTGTCATATACCACTGGGGTAAATTCAAGACGTTTTAATGCGGTACCACTCGGAAATCAGAGTTTTAAGTTCTCTGTTCCGTATTCAGCATAGTAAAGACCCAGTTGGTCAGTGAAGCATGATCATGATCTGTATATATGCGTAGCTTTACCAGTCCAGCAGATCTAACCAGCCACCTGTTAGGCTTTAAACATAGTCACTAGCCCGCGTTACCCGGATGTGAAGACGACTCGACACTAAGAGGAAGAAAGCGTGCTCGACTGGGTGAGCCGCCAGGGTCTATAGGGGACCAGGCAAATGTAGGACAAAGACGAGTGGGATCGGAGCACATTACGCGGCTGCCAACAGCACCATGGCGCGAGATGGCCGTCGGCGAGCATTTCGAGTGAGGGAGAGCCCCTGAGATGCCGCGCGGTCTCCACACCTCTGGCGGAGAGCGACGAGGAGATGCCGTTCGACGACTCAAAAAGAAGGGCCAGCGTCCAGAGCGCCGGGGCTCATAACCTGTAGTAAGTCAATCACGTTGGGCTTGAGTACGCGCGGTGAGAGGACAAAAGAAATGACCAGATTGTGTCGGGCGCGAGCAAGACTAAATACAACCTTGAACTTGAAGGCTCAAGGGTCAGGAGTCGGGCTAGTTTAGACTACTCCACAATCTAAATACGAGAAAATTTCGATATTTTGAGACTAAAAAAAGCTCCGAGACTTATATAGAAGTATTTTGGTGCACCGGAAATTGCTATGTGTCGCAAGGAGTAGAACAGGAGGCTTGTCAGCAGAGCCTGGAGCGGATTGGTTTAGGTGTCTAAGCGCCAGATCCGTGGATTGCAGATTTTTGCGTCTCATTTGGGGGGGGGAGCGTGACTTTGCAGAAGCAAGGTGATAGAGTTTCAAACAGGAACTTGTGAAACTGATTTGGCTTCAGCTCACATGGCTTTCATCGAACAACATATCAGGAACATAATCGATTCAAAACCCAAACCGAAAAAACTACAAAACAGCCGAGATAATGTCATACGTTATGTATAAACAACCGCTAAAACCAAAAACTAAGCCCCAACAAAGAGGCAGAAAAAACACCGGCCGGGGTGAAGAATGAACTCGGCGCAAGAGTTACGGGAAGGAAGCAAGTAGGTTAGGCGCGGGAAGGTAAAAGGCTGGTGGGAGGGATAAAGGGATGCGACTTGGCGCTACGGGTGAAGATAAGATATGAAGAGAAATAAGAGACCACGGGCGATGGACAAAAAGGTAACGAACGGAACTGGCATTGCGCCACGGGTATTGGAGGAATGACTATACCACACCATACCACAAAAAATACAACTACTATCCGCGCAAGATAGGAAAAGTACATTTGAGCCAGGAGACAAGCGCCGAGTAGGGGCCGCTAGGACCGTCGTTCAAGAGGAAAGGATGCATTCGACTAGCTAGCCTTTCCAACGGAATTGTCTCCACTCGCGTCGCTATACGACGACACATCGCTCGTCATACTCTTCCTATACGGGTTCCGATCTTCGGCGGCGGCAGAGGGACTCAACCCTCCGTTGGCGGGGGCGTAGAGGGTGCGCATGCCCTGCTGAGTACCAGCTGGGCTGGGTCCAGCGTTGCGAGCCTGGGCGTAGGCGTACATCATTCCATCGGGCGAAGAGGTGGTAGGGAGCATGGGCATAGCGCCGACAGGAGACAAAGCCCTGTGAATCGCCGGGGGAGGTTCAACTGAGACGCCAGGCGCATCGTACGCGTCATAAGCCAGGGCCATGCTCTCGGGACGGAGAATATAGTCTTCACTGCCTTGTCCGGTGCGAAGATCTGATCGAGGGTCGGGATCAGAGTCAATCATGATCTAGCCTAATTAGAACTCACGAGTTGCGGCCGGCATCTTCAAAATATCCTCCCTTAGCTCTCCATCTACACTAGGACGGCCGTACTCCTGTCCTTGCGCAACCTTGGCTCGGATCTCATCGGCGCTCAACGAGAATGGGCCTGTGGTCTGAGTTGGGCTCATTTCCATATCGTCCGAGGCCGTCGTAGCGTTGTGGAACGCCCGGGTAGGGGTGTTGTGCGAGTGCGTAGGGCGCAAGGAGTCGCCAAAAGAGGGACGCGAGTCACCAGCAAAGCTCACGCGGCTAATGCGGTCCGGGTTCAAAGCAGACAACGCACGCGGGCGAACTTGCCCCATCTCTGGCGCCGATCCGATGGATGACGGGTGCACGCTCGGCGGTCCATGACGTGCGCCAATTCCTGCCTGGCCGCTCTCGGTCGCGAAAGTGGACGAGGGTCGTCCGTTGGTACTGCCCATGTTCTGGACGTACCAGCTCGAGGCGCGCGTGTTGCGGTTTCCGACACCAGATGGACGACCGCTGCCGACCCAATCCTTGGAGACCACAGACATGCGTTTGTCCATGGCTTGAGACCAGCGATGGCGTTTTTTCGCTTCCTTGCGGCGGCTGAACTTGACATATACAGCCAGGGCGACGGCGACAGCCAAAATGGGAAAAATGACAGCCGCGGCAAGTCCGCCTTTGCTAAGGCCGCCAGTATTGGTATTATTGTTCACAGTTTGGTAGACCTCGTCCGGTGTGCTAGTGTCGATAGCCGCCGCGGCGCCGTCAGTGGCCGTAGCAGCAGCGGTCGCATCGTACTTGGCGTTCCAAGTAGGTCCAGCAGGAAGACTGGACAAGAAGATGGGGGTGCCGCTTTCGACAAACGACAGCTGCAGACTGGCCGACGCTGTCGAGTTCCACCACTTGGGCTTGAGTTGATCGGTAAAGGTACCAGCGGCAAAGTTGACCTTTTGCCAGACATGGATCGCGCTAGAGGCAGTGGAATTTGGGGCAGAGAGATAGATATCGATGGTCGAGGGCTTGGAGGCAGATGTAGAGAGGCAGGAGGTATCCCAAGTCATAGTGAATGACTGTAGTGCATCAACAGACGCTCCCGACGCCGGTCCAGTGTACAAACTACAGCCTATTCAACTCAATTAACACAGAAAAAATGAGAGGAAAATGCAGAAACTTACCCCTCTTCTCTTCGACTCGCTTAGCCATCTTGCGGTCGTGACCAGGATGGCCAACACGGATGTTCTTCAAAAAATCGAGGTCGGAATGGGGCATATTTAGTGTGTAGTGTTGATATAAAGGAAAGGAAGGTCGTAAAGACTGGAAGTGGAAAGTCCAAACTCGGAAACTATCTCTCTTCAACGCCGAAGAGGCGGGAGGGGGAGTGTGGTCGACGAAGGGAACAAAACCTGATTGAGGCGCGGACCCGGGACACTATGACAACCGACACCATGCCCTTAATTAGCGCTAAGCCGCATATAGACAACAACCCTTTGATAACGACCCTCCCGATGTTAATGACAAACTTCACTCATAAATTGACTCGATACAAACACCAAAACGATGGATATAATCCAATCATGTGTCTCATCATATCCATTCAACATCACGGATTTGCGCGCCCCAGTGAATCCTTCCCTGCGTTTACCGGACCTAGCGTCGCCGAAGAGCTATCACGAGGTATATGACTTTCCCGAGTATGCGCTCGATGGACAACCTCAGGATGCTCAGCTTTCAACCTGGCAAACTCCTGAAAACGGGCGGTTGTTAGCAGCTGTTATCGAATTCGCCTTATTGATATTTACCTTTTCAGCCTCCCACGCAAATATACTGTCTGCGCTGAACAACAAGTCCATCTCTTCCAGAGTCCGTTGGTTCGTCTCGGGATAGAAGGCCCAGACAAACGGAATACTAAGTACGTTGCACGCTCCAAACACGTACAAAGTCTTTTCGTTGATCGCAGAAAACATGACTGGTGTCAAAAGGGTGAGCCAACCGTTGCCGATTGACCAACCGACGACACCTAAGACAAGTCAGCGCCATATCAGTTTGGTTAAAAGGGTGACCTACCCCAAGAGTTCCCGCGCGCCCGGCATTCAAGAGGGAAGATCTCAGTCGGATAGAGCCAGGGGACAGTCAGCCAAGTTGCCCCGAACACAACTACAAACCCAACTCAGCGATAGACAAAGCGAGCTGTTAGGCTACTTACACGTATACAGAAATACGAAGAAGGCGGCAACAGCACCATATTGCGATTGCTTAGCGGTTCCAGCGGCATCAAACGTTAGTCTGGAGAATCCTCCAGCGAGGAACATGGCAATACCCTGCCCAACGCTCCTGTGGTTGGACACCGTTAGCAAGTCATTTCGGCGATAAGGAGGGAACGAACCCCCAGTATAACGTCCAGCGTCTTCCGATCTTGTCGAGAGTATATACAGCGACCAAAGTTGAGAGCATATATGTAATGTTGTTTACTCCAGCAAGTAGATTAGACTTGTTTTGTGTGTATCCCGCGCCTTTATAACAATCCATGTCAGAAAACTTTGCCCAAATATTTTAACACAAAAAAGGATTTTGTGACCCACCAGAGAAGATACGAGGCGCATATACCGTCACTGCAGCAATGCCCACCCTATACAAAACAGATCAGAAACGCATTCTCCATCTCAACATTGCTAGACGTTTCTCACTCACCACTCCTGCACAATCTGCAACCAAATAACCAACTGAACCCGCCTCGCAACGTGCGAGCCTTTCCGGCCTCGCCCAAGGAGCATACCCAAATACGAATTCCCTACGCCCGACCCAACCTGCTCTTTTCCATCCTTACCCTTCGTAACCCCCGTTTTCTCAAGCTGTACAACAGCCTCGATTTCATCCGCCTCTTGACGTGCTGCATCAGGATCGCTTCGCAGTCGGAGTAGGATGTATTCAGCGTCAGCGCGCCGGCCTATCTTAATAAGCCAACGAGGTGATTCAGGCATAAGGTTTACGACGAGCGCCAGAAAGATGAGGGGAAGGATTTGGAAAGCAATCCTAACGAATCTTGTCAGAGCAGTCCAGAAAAGTCAAGAGATCTCAACCCACGGGAATCTCCATCTGAATTGAGTCCTCCCACCATCGATAAATGAAAGCCCATACTCGAGCCAGTAAGCGACAACCACCCCGAAGATGTTAAGCGTGAATTCTTGGGCGATAAATGCACCTCTTGATGAGAAATCCGAGATTTCAGCCGCCCAGACCTATTCAATTCAGGTTAGTCAGATTTTGAACCACTACCCGAGTATATGAGAACGTACGGGTACGATCGCATTCAAATGACCCGTTCCAATCCCGTTGATCAGTCGCGCGCATACCATCCAGGGGACATTCTGAGCCGAGCATTGGAGCGCTGCGCCAACTATTGACCAAGCGCACCCAAGAACGACGGTCTTAATACGCCCAATGGAGTCACCCATCTTCCCGCCGATGAGACAGCCGATTAGAGTACCTGTTAATCGGATATCAATACGGAACTTGTAGGATAAGAAGTCCAGCATAGACAAACCGAGATAGTATATAGCGACGATTCCACCCTGCTTCGCCGAGTTGGTCACGACAGGCGTTCCATCTGGCTGTACGTAGCCGTATTTCATCGTGTTGATACTAAGATTATACTCAATACCGTACTGAAAGGGTGGCCGTGGATTTGACTTACTAGTCTTCACTATTGTTTACGCCCGACATCATTCTAACATCATAGCCAAGTTATAAGACGACGATCGGTGTGTTGAAACCATACAGACATACCCCTGGTCATATCCAAAAAAGAAGATAGAGACACAGCATACTGCATTAAATGCTGTCCTACACATCCCGTAGTTAGATTTACGTGAAATGTCCCAGGTTACTACTACAACTCACAATAGCGCCTTGCCCTCCAACCTATTCGTCACCGAGAATCGCTTATGTGCAAGCTTGGATGTCTCCATACCTGAGATTGAGGGGGTAAGAGCAAGGAGGCGTCAGTCCTACGGAATGCGGTCTGGTATACTTATAGCCCTTGAATTTTGACATTTCATCTGTCGTCTACCGCGGTTAGCCGAAGGAATCTTCAACCGATGGAGTTGTGTCCGCGAAAAGTAATGAGAAGTGCAAGAAAGGTGATGTCATGCCGTTACCATTTATGGTAATTTATCCGAAGTCTGGCGTTGTTATTAACTCGCGCAAACTAAGATGCCAAGAGTCAGGAAAGCCAGCGAGTATTTCCAAATATAAAGTGCCGTAGTAAAACGAATATCGCGTGCATGTCGTTAACAAAGATACCGTAAGCTGCTGTTGGCCTTGGTCATAAGATGCTAGCTGGAGCATAGTAATTTTATTTAGAGCGCATACAGTTGACCCTTTCATGGCGAGCCCAGAGATTTCACAGACGTCACCCGGAAAGAATACCCCAAACGCTGAAACTCTCTCAGAATAACACTAGACACGCGTACGGCTAACTCACCCTGGCATTATACCGAGGCAGCAGGGCCTTGATTACTAGCTCGATTGGCCAGCCAAAATTCGTTCCCACAATAACCTCCGCTTTTCCTGTTCACTCAGATGTTGAGGTTCCTCCAGCGGAGGTGGTGGTGGCGCTGAAGGAGGCGGCGGGGGCGGAGGGGCTGAACTGGGCGGAGGCGGAGGATGAGGATTTTCGAGTGAAGGGAGACGTCGCGAGACTAGAGACACTGGTAGTCTGTCTGACTGGAAGTATGTGGTACGATAATGAGCCCACCGACGAGGAGGAAATGGGAGCGTATCGGGCGGCGGAGGCGGAGGTGGGAATGGCGGTGGTGGTCCTGGCGGCGGCGGTGGTATGTCGTCTGGTGGGGGCGGTGGAGGAGGCTCATCCGGAGGAGGTGGTGGGGGATCCGTTGGTGGAAGAGGCGGGGGTGGGCCTGAGGGTAGTGCAGGTAAGATGGCTGGTTTGGGTAGGATAGCTGCTGCAAAGGTGCGACCCATGGGTGGAAACGAGTTTGAGTCAAGTGAAAGCGAGGAGTCAGAGGACGGGCTTAGAGCAGTTTCGACTGTGTTAGAAGACATGGGGTTCACGTTGGGTATAACGGAGGGTTTGACGTCCGTTATCGGGGCCGCGGGGTGCGTGGAATGAGTCTGCTCCGTGGTCGGGATATTGCCCTCGAAGTATAAGGTTGAGTGACTGGGAGCTGCGATCGGAATTATGTTCGTTGGCTGGTCGTTTGACTCGTCTTCATTCTCAAAGATAGCAAGCGGGGGAAGCTTTTCCATAGAATCGTGGAAACTCAACGCTTCAATCCTTTCCATCGCTCTTCCCCGAGGATCTACAAAGTTCATTTGAAATATTAAGAAGAGAATAAATCAGAAATCAATAACCATACTCACCATCAAACGATACCCATCCAGGCGGGTATCCCCACTCACACATTCCATCATACCAAGGCAAATCCTCATTCCCGCCGCCATACGGAATGGATAAACCTAGACTCTCTCTTAACGTCTCTCCTTTCACATAGCCAGGTTCAAACTCCTTTGCCAACTCTATCCTCCTCTTCAGTCCTTCCTCTGCTTCGTGTATCCTCGCCCCCCTACCGCCACCGCCCTTAGACCCATAATCTGCACGAGCAAGTGCAATATGCTGCGTATCCCGTTTGTGTGGGCAGTCGTACACGACATGTTTGGTGGACATGCAATTGAAGCATTGTTTAGCTCCAGGTTCTATGTATTCTGCGTCGGGATCGTATGGTGGTTCTTCGAATAGGAGTGCATCGGATTCTGATGTGCCAAGTGGTTGAGAAGATATGGTGTATTGGGTGACCGGGATAGGCCAGGATGTCATAGGTGAGGTATCGAAGAAAAACAGGCTCTCTTCGGAAAACTCCTGCCGTACTAGGTTGTCCGTGCCTTGAGAAATCAGAGTTATGGCGTTAATAAAGATATGACTCATTTGGAGACAACGGGCGCTCACCAACATCATTATCACCCCCTACGGACGCCATCCTTAAGCCTTGCCTTCCTTCTCGTCCTGGTCTACCACAACCTTTCCGTCCGTCTCAGACCACCGCTTCAAATGCGGCCGCACCGTATCCGCACCCCACCTGCCTTTCGCAATCTCCACGTCGTCTAGATGGAGCGCTGGAATCCAGTACACGTAGCGATTTTTCCAACGTTCCTGACCCGAGTCTTGGATGTTGACAGTCGTCAAGTCAAAGTTGTGCTGCTTGATGTGGCATTGAGTCGTGATAAGTTTATATTACTGACGTGACTCACGTCTTTCCGAAGTGTTGCGAGCTCTGCTTTAGCGACCTGCAGAAAAAATATCGGAAATCGTAAGAGCCGGCTTGGTGAACTGCAGGGGTCAAGCTATCATACGTCACACAAAGAGCATTGTGGACCAGAGAAGAGCGTCAATCTTGGC
>WSTH01001393.1:0-12855 GCA_019616345.1 Ceratobasidium sp. 395
CCCCAAGCCGAGGGCGATGGATGATGACGACGAAAGCGAGCTGGGTGAGCGAACTCTGCCTACTAGCAACAAGCTTAGGTCTAATTCATGACACCACAGACGATGATTTCCAGGCTTCGGATTCTGACGGTGGGTCACCCTCCGAGAGCGACTCTGAAGTGTCGGATAGGATGTCAATTGCCAGCGGCGACATTGCCATTGCACAAGATAATAAGAAGAAGGGTGGCAAGAAAGCCAAAGAGGGCGGCGACGATGGTGAGCCTAAAAAGAAGAAGGCGAAACCAAAGGCAAAGGAGAAGGCGGAGGACGGGCCTGCGAAGAAGAAGCAAAAGAAAAGCAGCGACTAGATCATAACTATATGCTATGGAAGGTTGGGTGGAGCTGCAGGCGCGTGATGTCGTTGTATTTTCTGTCCGTCTCATACTCCATCGTCTCTTAATGCTACAGACGCCATTTGTGCACAAAAAATCGACCCAATGCGTCCTGGTATATTTAGATGTTCACACGTTTGTGACTCCTCGAGTATTCGAGTCATAGGATTATGCATACGCTCCAAGTCAAGTCTTTGATACCACTTTCCCCATGTGGTATCGAACGCTGACTGTGCAAGCCGACGGCTCCGAGAGAGCTACAAGAACCGCGCTTGGATACCCAGGTATAAAACTTGGCTACCTCGTACTCGGGTGTCTCAGTGCTTGTGCTTCAACCCCTCCTTCACTATGGCTGTAGTTATTGACCTTGGCTTTATGGATCTCAACTCGGCCGCTGAGTCCGTTACGCTTAGTAGCGGAATTATATTCAGCGGTGCTATTGAACCTCAAAAGGTTGAAAAGGCATGTGCTATTCTCAGTAAAGCGTGGCCAATTTTGGGGTCACACCTTCGCCGGAACCAAGAGGTAAGCGATATAGTATCAGATTGTGCAACCGTGATTTATAGGATATACAGACCAGCAAAATCGAAGCAGTAATCCCCGATCCCGCTAATGCCGAGCTGAATGTTACTTGTCTGGTTAGTAGAAATACGCTGGCGGCACTTAAACCCCTAAATAACGATGTGATAGGTGCTCAACGGTAAGCTTGAAGAGCACGAGAGTTTGTATACCCGAACCAGCACTATCTCGACTCAGTTCGTCCCGCGCAACGAATCTCTCTATCGAGAACAACCTTTGAAGACTCTAGAAGCCTATATCGCAAGTGGAGGTCCGGCGTTCGCTCTTCATTTAGCATACCTGTCCGACGCTACGATCTTCACTTTAACTATCGCTCATATTCTCATGGATGCTTCCGGCTTCACGGAAGTAGTAAAGGCGTTCAAACTTGCTTTGGATGGCGAACCTATCCCTCCACTCCTCGATCATGACCCTTGGGCCACGCTTTTGCCCGAGGCACTACGATCACCGAGCGATCCCGATGCTAGCAGAGGATGGGCCATTTGGAACCTTGAATCTGGTTTAGCATCTCGCCAAGCAGAGCAGAAAGACACTCAAGTAGATGGACCAATCCAGTCCCGTACTATCTACTTTCCTGCTCTCGAGATTGCACGCCTCAAGCGAGAAGCTGCAGAGGACCTGCAGAAGCTTGGGCACGAGGTTCCTAGACTCAGTACTACCGACATCGTTGGGGCCTGGCTATACAAGGTGGGTCTGTTGTTTTGCAAGTGGTGTTTTATTTAAAGCGCATATAGCACACTTTCATTGACGCCCCAGAGAGTGAAGAAAGAAGCAACTTCATATATGTTGTGGATGCTCGGTGAGCTTTCAAAACGGTTAATCCTAGGAATGATTCTCACATTTAGCCCCATCAGTAATCGTTTCCCAGAGGCCTTTCGACCGGGCTACGCTTACCTGCATAACGCGTTCTTCAACATGACCACCGACCAGATTACTGACAGCCAATTGCACTCTATGAGTTTGGGTGAGGTGGCCCGTGTGATTCGCCTTTCGGTCGCGAAATACACGGCCCGAGAGCCACTTCTATCTCAACTGAAATGGAAACATGAGCACTCTGGGTATACTCAAATACCATTCAGCCCGGGAGACCGTATGCAATGTAAGTTCCGTAAGATATTCAATTGCACTCGAGCTGAAAGCTGTTTCCCCCCACTACAGTCGCCTCGAGCTGTGAGTTCCAGTGGCTTGGCTATTTGACACGGCTGATGATCTAATTGCGTTTGTAGGGCTTTCGTTCCGTCTAGGAGATCTCAGTATCGCGAAACATATCAAACCTGGGACTGGATCAGGTCAAGTACTAGACGTATTTTACAATATCAGAGGGAGTGCTCGTTGTACATCAGCTATCAAGTTCAAGGACGTCGGTGGCGGAATTGTATGCGACATGGATTGGGGTACCAGACGCTGGGTATCGGGCGAAATGGCCAAGTTCGCAATAGAGCTAGCTTAGAACCCATATGTATTATGTAGACGTGGAAAGGCTACCAACTTCCACACTGGGAGTGAACCCCCAGTATCCATCTATAAACACATCATATGCCCACTTGTGATACTGCGCGTCTAGCATCAAACCTCCTCCTATCTCTGGTAGCTTGCGAAGGGACGAAAATACCACGTCAATCGAGCCGCTTGAGTATCGTCGAATATGCCAGCAGATTTGATAGTCGAATGTATCCTTTAAGTCTTCTTCTGGAAATATACGTAGCCGGATGAGACTGGGGCACTCGCGCGCGAGCTGAAACACTTCGTCAGACTCTTGCTCTTTAGAGACGGCCCTATAGACTCGATTGGTTAAATGCGGCATGACGTTAAATCCCAGATTAAGGTGTTTCAAGTAAGGAAGGCTGATCAAGGCCGCTCTAGTAACTACCTGGATAGGGATAAAAGTCAGCAGCCATAGCATTTAGTCCAGAAACAAGTTCACTTACCGGGTCTCCATCGACCCACAAAATAGTAAGTTCTGTGATGTTAGGCGTTGCCTTCAATGCACCCGAAAACGACATGCAGTCCAGCATGTATGCTGACAAGAAATCAAGTTGTCGAAGGTTTGGTAGACGAGGCAACGTAGAGGTAAAAGCGAGCAGATCGGATTCTTCACCGTCACTAGTATCGTGTATTCCCAGACGCTCCAGGTTCTGGGCAATATCAAGCTGAAGAAAAAGCAGAACAAGATAGGTAGGCCCCGCAAATTGTCTCAAGCCAGGTAACACACCACGTAAAGACTGTGCGTGGTCCTTGATCGGTCCATTGATCAACGTGTTCATGTCCCAGTCCCAAGGAAGATGTAGTGTATGAAGGTTGGGATGTCGAAACAAAAAGTCCCGTAGAAGATTATGCTGATCCGGACGAACAAAATATTCGGAATCGATGCTCGCGGTTCCCTTCAAGGAGAATACCCGGAGGTGCTTGAAAGTGTTTTCCAGCACCGGGGCAATGGCCTCAACCAACCATCCAAACTCGTCGTGACCCTCGGCTTCGGGGTCCTCTTGAAGTTCTAATTCAAGATGCTCGAGTTCAGGAGACCTCATCATCATCGCCACCAGGCTAGGAGCGACATGGCCTTGAGTTTCAGTATCATACGCTAAGAAACCAGGATAAGTTCAGGTAAAATCTGAATCTAGTTAGTACTTACGAAGCTTGAGGTCCTTGAGACGAATGTACTTGAGATTGCTGAGATTGAACATCTGTGGTGGTTTCAGCACTTGTGACACTAAACTTTTAAACAAACTGGTACTAACATCTCCGAACTGGTGGTCTGTAGACGAATGGCATTAACCATCGCGATTTAAATGCGATTAAATAAACATCAGAGCTCACCTCGGTACCGATGCATACCAGCAGGTATGTCGAAGGAGAAGTGCTGGATATTAATGTGATAGTGATTCCAAGCACGGAACATATTGGTAGTATCTGGGAGCCAGGGTAACGTCCAATCCACTCTTTTGAGCTTCTTTAGCATAGGAAAAGCAGCAGTTATAATATCGGACTCCAGTTGATGAAATGTATGCTGCGCTCGTGGTACGTGAGTGTCTAGGACAAGGCCATAGACATGGTCAACGACTCGGAGGCCGTCTATAGGGGTCGAAGGGTGTCGATGTGCTAGCCTCGGATAGGTTGAGATTGGAGCATGATGCACCAAGTGTTCATCAAGAATACGCGCGGCAAAGATAGGGGCGTCCCATGATAAATAAACTATATCATAAAGAGCAGGGAATATAACTCGATACCATGAGTGAGACACTCTGGAGAACACGGCTAGATCAGCTAGCGATAGGCCTGAAGAAAGAATAATCTGTAAAAATATCTCCACAGGAAGTTGGTTATTAGAAGAAGCCATAGCCAGATGGAACGTTCTGGTCCTCGTAGTGCGTGCTTATATACATGGCGCATTCCAAAGGTCCAACTGCGACAGCAAGGTGTGGAAGAGCCCGAAGCATCCGTGCGGAGTGCGGCTGAACGTTTGTGATGAGGGCATGAAGTCTAGCAGCGAGGCTGGAAGTCGCCTCGCCAGCCAAACAGGTATATTCATAGACTCATAGACAAATCTCAAGACCCGAAACCAAGCGGATTCAGAGAGACGTGTGTTCTAAGGATACGCCATCGTAAGGCTGCTAGTTGATTGTTCCTTCAAAAACTAGTGAGTATAACCAATGTCTAGTTATATCGGTATAATCCTTTTGGCGACCTCTCGACAAAGAACCAAAGAACCAGCGCCCCCCAAGCCAGACAAATGTAAATAGAGCAGAAACATGACGAGTGGCTTGAAGAGTAACATTTCAACGCAAGCCCTGGGTGGCCCGTCCGGCAAGCCATAGCTAGTATAACTAGACTATCTTGAAGCTGCCTCAGAAACTAGTTCGCGAGCCTCTTATAATGGTCAAAGGTACGGCAGGAGTGTCTGAGGCGAAAAAACCAAACATGCGAGTAATTATTGTGGTTGCAAAGAACAAGCACAGCTGCAACTCACAGCACCAAACACATGTGGCTGTGCCACCGAAACAAACTGTATAGCTTGCATACAACGGTGGAATTCAACAAATTGCAATAAAATGGGGTATGAAAACATGTAAGCCTGATATAAGGAGCACAAACCACTCACCAGTTGTAGAAGCTATCCAATGGGAGAGTTGGCTTGTCCAGAACACGAGAGTCTACTGGGCCTACAGTCAAGGCTTTGCAACTTTCATACTCTCCAAGTAAGTTATAATGGTCTGAGAAAAAACAATATTAGATGCATTCTTAGGTTGTTTGAGACTATGATCGAGATCTAGATACGTCTCACCTCGACCTGAGCCCAAGCAGCTATGCAGCTGACGCATAAGCGCCGAAATAGCGTCATCATACAGGGAAACTGTATTTCTGTGTGAACGTCTCGGACGATCTCGGTACACCAAACCCCTCACTCGTCCTCTACTTCCTCCATTTCCGTCACTTCAAAAGCAAAATGGCGTCCAGAATAGGCCTACGACTTGCAGCGAGGTCTATGCGCCAGCCAGCTATCTTGGCTCAGCGCATTGGTCGGAGGAGCATGGCATCAGGACCGGCGAAAGAGTCTTCGGACACAGCTTGGATTGCAAGTCTTGGATTTTATATCTCTTGAATGTGGTATTTATAATAACCTTAGGCTGCCGCTGCTATTGGCACGGTTGGCGGAGTAAGTTGGTAGATCATTGTGTGATAGCTCGCTGAAATACCCTCACGCAGCTCGCATTCATCTATTCTCCCTCGGGCAACAAAACCACCGAGCACCACGCTGCACACGCGACTACCCCCCAAAAGAACGCAGCAAAGGAGGCTTCAAAGGAGAAGGAAGATGAGCCAGCCGAGCAGCCTGAGGAGTCCAAGAGCAAGAGCGATGATAGCCAATCTGACAGTGACGCAAAACCTGAGGGTGATGCGAGCTCCTCTACTGTTCAAGAGTCCGTAAAGCAGAGCCTTGTGAGTTTAATCTGTCCCTAGGGCCAATCGGCGCGTAGCTGAAACATATAATTATTAGAAATTCGACGGCGATCCGGCGACCGCTAAAGCAGAGGAAGCAAAACAGGCCGAGTCTTCTGGGGGGAGCAAGTCTGACTCTGACTCTGATGACGATTTTGTCAAAATATCGGCTGAGGATACGAAAGAGGCGCTAAAGAAGGGGGATGTAAGCATACATATCTCCTCTCATGATATTGAAATTAATTGCAGATTGCAGATGGACGTTCCCGCGATCGCCAAAAACGAGGAAGAGAAACAAGCCAAAAAGTAGATGTAATTCCATAACCAAAATACCATCAACTGGTCTCTTAGATATCAATGTACCGCATGTTCCCTCTTAGCCTTGACGAGCACAGTACCGCAAGCCCCTGCGCCGCAGCCAAAAACGCTCGATAGAACCAGTTTGGGCGACGCGCCATCCGTACGATCACGTGACAGGACTGGTTCAGCCGTTTACGGAAGATATTGCTTAGAACAGCCTGATCTTGCCAACCTCTACTTATAGCTCTTGGGTCCTACCACCACATCCACCATCCTCCCCTCTTAGATCTCATCGATTGAAATAACATGGTATGTCTACCTCTATCACTTTTGAGCACGATGCACACGGCTGAGCTCATAAAATACCCTTACCCACCGATCACGCGTCTTGTGCCCTGCAACCACATAGTCATCCGGAGTTGGCTTGAATTCTGAGTGCCTTGAGGCCTTTAATGAGCTCAAGCTCAAGAAGAAGCACAACTATATCATCTATGGCATGTCTAAAGACTTGAAGGAGATTGTAGTACTCAAGAAGTCCGAGTCGACTGATTATGAGGACTTTATAAAAGATCTGCCTGAGGTGATACGCGTTTCTCCTTTGCATAAACACGCGTCTAACGACTCGCCCATATACAGGATGATTGCCGTTGGGCAGTCTACGATTTTGCATTTGAGAAGGATGGTGGCAAACGGAACAAGCTCGTGTTCTATATCTGGTACTGCTTTACATTGCTTCACTTCTGCGTCCAAAGGCTGAGATTGTTCAAGGTCTCCTGATAGTGCCAAGATCAAGGCGAAGATGGTGTATGCCTCGTCTAAAGACGTTCTTCGCAAAGCCTTGGTCGGTATCTCTACCGAGATGCAAGGGACAGAGTATGATGAGGTTGATCATAAGACTGGTGAGCGGATTGGATGTGTCAGTATAGCGTACAATGTCTTACGTTCTGCTAGTCCTCGACAAGGCGTCGCGTGGAAACTAGACATTCGACCCACCCCTCCTTGTTACGACTCGAGTCTCTGCTGCGGCACATAACATAAACTGTAGTATGGACGATGATTCAAATTATATCAATTCATCCTCATCAATCATGGGCGGGTGTGTACCAACGCGTTCGCTCGTTGGAAGCAACGGCGCGTAACCTTGATAAGCCATCAACTTATATCCAAACTGATCTTCAAAGGAAATACACCATGAGACACTATACAGTAAGCATACAAACGCCGGATGTGGGAGGGTATATATTTGAAATATACTCGGTAGCATATTGGGTTAATTAATGCCTTGCATCATACAATGAATCCCTCTAGTCTGGTGGTGGCCGTAGACTGCAATTGCGTATCCACGACCTGGTTGTGATTGAGAAATGCCTGTAGTCGGACCGCGCTGAGAAGATTGTTACGGAAAAGGATATAGAATCGCGCGCCACGACTGGCCTTCCAAGTTACTTGCGATCACTCTCCCGCACAGAGTCCAAGACTCACCGACGCCGAGTACGGCCTAGAAAGGTTACTCGCCCAAATCCCTCTACATTATGACTTTCCAAGAGCCTATGCTCCCCGCTCGGTTCAATCATGTACAGAGCGACAAAGACGAGATATGGTAGGTTATTGATAAACAACAAATCCGGCATAATGCCAAGCACTAGAACGGCTTCAGTACAAAGATATCCGGTACAGATGGAAAGACCTAGCTGCACAAGACCCAAAACAAAGGAAATATGTACAAGTAGATCAAGGAGAGGGAAGGATAAGGTGATCAAATCCAGAGAACGAGCGCAGTTTAACTATCATTGATATGGACATTTATGATTCGGAGCCACTTAAAAGTCGCGGCGCCAAACATTAGACAAATCCGAAGAAGACCCCACTGGAACTCCTCCACAAAGACCTGCACTATTGATAGCGTCAAGCTCCCACGCGGATAACAACTCCAAGTCGCAACGCATACAAGACTCACGGCTAAATTCATACGATAAACCCCTCCAGTCTCGTGGTACCCGTCGACTGGACGTGCGTGTCCGTTATCTTGTTTTTGTTCAGGAACGCCTCGACTCGGAGCACGTCGTTCATATCGTTATGGAAAGTGATGTAGAATCGGGCGCCAACGCTGTTTAATTATAAAATCCGGTTAGAAAGGTGTGTGTTTTTTCGGTTTGTTTTGTTTGTTTTGAAGGAGGAGGGGGAGAGGAATTGTTTTGACTCACGGTACAGGCGTCCGTCGTGCGAATCGCACTCGGCCGAATGCGTCGACGTCTCTGCTGGCTAGAAGTTTATGCAGTCCGCCTAGCCGTTCGACCATGTACAGAGAGACGACGATGTTATACGGCAAATCATTGACGAATAAGAGGTCGGGCATAGTCCAAGAAAGGGAGGACTAGGTAGTAAACAAACAAGCCACACAAGTACAAGTTTGCCAGAACCGGCAAAATATCGCACGTATTAGTCTAGATGTCTTAATCAAACCGAGTGTGTCAACGAGAGCAGGAGGGTGAGAGCAGGAAAGAAACTTGGGCAGAGAACAGCGGGTCGGCTACGGTTAATTTATGATACGATTGAGCTTTTGCCTCGCGGCAGGCCGTGCGGGGGGTTCGATCTGATGACAGAATGGACGGATTCAATGGGCTGTCCAATGCCACGCACGTACTAGACCGCCACGAGGTCGGTCAGGGCGCAATCAGTCACGATGCCAGGCAAGTCTCTAGGCTCGTAACCATCCGTCTCGCCAGCTCGACCTGGTGTCCTTCCGCTGGCGCGGTTTTTATTCTTGTACATACACTACATGCGGTATAATAGTCAGATCAACATGAGGTTAGGGGCTGATTGATGACCTACCAAGAGTGGGAGTTTTACCACGCGAAAGCCACAGGGAGGATCAAGGGAGGCTATCTAAGTCGGGACACCAGGTCGAGCTTGCGAGACGGCTGGTGCAATTGGAGTAATCGGTTCGGGTGGGATTTTCGATTACTCCTGATTACAACCAGTTGTAATGATTTCGATTACAATGAGTTCCGACAAAGTTTTGCCTGACTATTACGGACCCCCCAAACAGAGCCCGGGGAATCGAATGGTGTTGTCGCTCAAAATCGCATAAAATTGTCTTTGGGGGCGCACAGAGAGAGGGATAGCTGCAGTTTTGTTGCAGGATATCATGTATTACGGCAGCTATTATATGCTTGTTTTAGATCGTAAGCTCATAACGAGGTTCTTACGGGGGCGACATTTTTTGTCTGTCAATGGACAAACGCACTTGGGAAAGCAACGTGTGTGACTGACCAGGAGTCACGGCGGTATCGGCAGCACCCGGCCAGGCCATACGTTTTATATATTAGTACGGAGGTTAGAGTTAGACGGCTGGAATGACGAAGTGGTTTAACACGCTCTACTTTTGCACAAGCGCTGGTTCGATTCTCCAGTTGGTCACGTTTTGGCACTTTTGTTAGCATTACTCGTGCCTTTTATACGCCGTTAAATTGAGTCAACGGTTGGTTCAATGCTGTATATACAAGCCAAATTCTATCCTCGGGAGCTATGAGCGCGGAAACTTGAGCAGTACCCGCCACCTGTCTGCTGAGGCTGTACGAGTTCTGGGTGGCTAACTCGAGTCCTTCGGGTCCGCCTGGAGCTATATGTCGGCATCCCTGTTGGTGCTACCGAGATGCGACTTACCGTTTGAGAAAGCGGTTCCTGAAGTAGGGTATTATTAATCCACCGACGCACTTGAACAGAAACACAGGCGAACGAGACACATATGAACTATATCGTACTCAACGGAATCAATTTTTGCTAGTCCGTGTGGACTAAAACCCAGTTGTGAGTGGCGCGGTAGCGTGCCCCATACATGGTTCACGGCTGAAAAAAGCGTGGCCAGTGCTGGCCTCGAACCCACGTAGCGCAAAATTCAAAACCGCGTCACAACAACTGCGGTATTATGCTTTGCGTATAGCCCGTACTTCAAATATATAAAGCGCTTCCCAGGGGGCATGAGGCCGAGAGTCACGAAAGTCTCGACATAGCTGTGTCAATGTAACGCACCAGTCTCACGCCTAGAACGACCGAGTGTAAGTTGGAGAAATAAGACCGATCCGATCAGGATGTCGACGAAAGGTGTAACGAGGTGACTGCTGGCTCGGATCACGTGGGATCGTGACAGAGTTGTGGTGGTCACTTTTTGTCAAACATTCTTTATTTGCGTTTTCTTGAGACGGGATCGCAGTAAATTGGGCTATATGAGCCCATATGCTCGTTCACATTCAGCCTGGGTTAATACTGACCGATTTCAGACCCTTGAAACTGGGAGCTTTCCCATCTTAGGTCCAAATCGGATACTCCTACCTCACTGCACAGGCCTGATGGCGTGCTAAAGGTTCTGTGCATGCCGCTATTAATTATCTGTAGCGCATGAGCTTGTGTTGCAAGTGAGTCATATACAATTTACTCGATAAAGGTTGCTGGGGCATAAGCGCCGAGCTCAGATTCCACCAAGTCAACCCGCAAACGAACTTTAACCTCGCCCGAACTCGCCCGGCCGAACTCACTAGGTGAATTGTACCAGCCGTCGTAGCAAGTTCTCCTATGTCTCGATTCGTCTGCTTCTTTGATGATGCCCTCGTGGCCTGATCTTACACCATCATCCAGAAGAGGCATAGGAGAACTTGCTACGACGGCTGGTCACGAGCCTAGCAAGTCTCCTGAGAAGAGGGACGCAAGCGTTAAACTCGGATAAATAGGATTATGTTTTCGGAGTAAACAACGTGCGCCACAGGCAACTTGCGAGGAAACGTGTATCTTGTAATCTTCGACTCGTATGTGACCACTGATATTGAATCATACTAAAGGCAACTGAGATAACGGCAAACAAGGGTATTCCGTAAATATTTCGCGCCCGGGATACAAAACAAAAACAACAATAATCACCAAGAGTGAAAACGAGAGGTATGTACAGTAAATACTTTTCTGAAACAAGGCGCGGGGGTAACTCTCAGGAAAGATAGGGGTGACTGGTAGGAAGACAGGGCGAGGCGGCAGGTAGGGGACAGACAGGGTGAGCGGCAAGGAGGGATAGGGCCGATAGTGGGAGGAGACGGGATCGGCGAGAGGAGATAGGACAGGTAGGGACAGAGTGAGTAGGGACAGAACAAGATGGACAGACGAGAGAGAGATTGACAAGGAATGAAGTGCATTGCGACCAGCGAGCGGATATGGAACTAGACTGAAGACAGAAAGATAGTAGAAATAATCACAATGAAAAAAAAAAAAAGATGGAGAGCGAGATAAGTACACGACTATAGATTCGTCAAGATACGTTCGTTCGACTAGGGGTCGAGGCCTACACCAATAATGATCGTCAGGTGTATTCGGGTTAGTTTGGATGGCACTGCGTACCTTTCATAAGCCGACTACGTTGCTCGGGCGTAATATTCTGCGTCGCCCGACGCGCGAGAAGTTTCTCGGTCCTGAACCTCTCGTAGAGGACTTCACGCGTGTGAACCTTGAGCGCCTATAATAAACCGTCATCAGCATCTACAGCCCCCCTCTCCCGGCAAAACATACATTCAAATGCGACCCCAAAACAACACCCCTCAACACACCCACATCACAATGCGCAGGATCAAGCACGTCGATCGTCCCCCAACGGTACTTGCGCGTAAACGCACCGCGGGGATACGTCCTCCCCCCGCCATCACCACTCGTAAGCGGATCAGGCATAGTATACGTCCGGATACTGCTCCCGCCGAACCCGGGTCTCCATGAACTCGGAGGGAGTACGGCCGATTGGTATACGGATGGCGACTTGCTGACTGTATTCGGATGCGATATTCTGCTGTTGCCGTTGAGCTCTGCGCTGGGTAGATCGGGATCGTCGGTCGTGATCGCGGTGGGCGTGCCTGGTAGTTCGGGCGAGGCGGAAAGTTCGGGGGGAGACGAGGTTCCGTGTTTATTAGCCCCGCGTTTGGGTTTGGGGATGTCTGGAGCGATGACGACGAGAGGGAACATTCGCGCGAGTGTAGGGTCGTCGACTTTAGGTATATAGTGGACGTCGGGCGTCGGTCCGGTGCTACCTGATACAGGACTGTTGCCCGCCCCGGTGTCGAGACCAAGTCCAGTCGAGCCGGGCAAGCTGGGGACCGGCGGTTCCTCCCCTCGTTGAGTCGAACGAGCCCGACTCGGTTGTCGCGTCGAACGGATCTTGATGACTTTACGTTCCTCTTGGCCCGGTCCGATCGTCACTCGACTCTCCGTCCGCCCTCTCTCTGGTATCTCGTCCTCTCCGATACCAAATACGGTCATATCAACACCCGCACGCGTAAGATCCCGTCGGACCGCGTTTCGTACTTTCTCGAGACGCGCATCCGTGAGCGTATCGCCGCGCGCAATGACGGGCAAGACATTTGTTCTCGTCGCCAAGCGCTGGATAGCGCGAATTTCAGACGGCGCAAGGCCGATGCTCTCGTCTGAATCTGAGTCATAGTCAGAGTCGTGAGACGAATCGTCGGGCGTATCTGCGCGCGGACTGGCGAGACCCGTATGCGAGCGGGAGGCACGGTAAGCCTTTTGCGCGCGTTGACGTTGAGCGGGGGATTGGATGGAAAACGGGTCAATGAGGTAGAGGCACAGATGCACGTGGTGATCGCCTTTGCTTTGACGAACGACTTTGGATTCCTGAAAA
>WSTH01001394.1:0-12850 GCA_019616345.1 Ceratobasidium sp. 395
ACTTCCATAAACGCCATCCAAGGGCTGTCAAGGATCACCGGATCTAGACGGGGGGTAGTGTCATGACCTGACACGCCTTCCAACATATATTCTGAAATATTCTCTTATTCACTATACTCTTTCTCGGACAGTTCCCTTTTTGGGTTTATTTTATATCACATGACTTATGGAATGTTCTGGATTGATGAGTCATCCTATTTCAACTGTGGTTGCCAATTGCTGTATGACTCACGATCACACCATACGTTTGCGCATGTAGATTTGATAGTGGCTGTTGCATGTATATAAGCAGGGTCGAGTTCGAAGAGGTCCTCTCAAGAACTCGACCTCTTGTCTAATAGAGGTTTTTACTTGTTCTTTATTTTACTTAAGTAGAGGCTTGACACAAGGTGATAATTTTGCTTGCCCATCTGGGGTCGACCACGAGGCTACTGGCGCGGCGGGGTCCAGTCCCCGGGACTTGCGGCGCTAGTGGGAGTTGTAGAGCGCCCTCGAATCTGTCGGTTCGCGCTGCCAGAGTCCCAACATCGCGCGAACGAAAACTCGAAATATTCGTATTTCGGGGGATGTTTTCGTGCAAAATTTGCATCCGGGCTCGAGTGGACGCCCTTCCGAAGGCTTAGCGCCGGGCTGTTCCCCCATTGTGCAGCTTGGACCAACGCCGTTGAAGGCTCTTTTCTCGTCGTTCTCCATGTATCTCTCGTTACAAGCCCCATTATATGCCCCATTGACACTCGGAATATCATGTTTATTTTATTTAATTCACATCGGGCTCGTTTGATGGCAGAACCGGTCGATTCTGCAGCGGCTGGCCCCTCGTACCCCTCCCACCCTTCCTCCGTCAACCCAGACGCAGACCTCCGCCTGCAATTGAGAGAAGTGATGGAAAAAGCGACGAGACGCGACCCGTACAATTGGTAGCTTGATATCGCCGTTGCGTTATGCAAGGGACGAGATGTCCTATGCCTCTCCCCTACCAGCTCGGGAAAGACCTTGGCATTCGTCATGCCGTGCTTTGTAGTGCCCCGAAAGCTCATCTGGACCGTCAGCCCGCTGAACTACATTGAGCAGCAGCAGGTGCGAGCGTTCCGCGACAATTGGCACCTAGACGTCCCTCACCGTCAACGCGACTCCGTCCTACCCGGGTCTCCACAAGGTACGCAGTTGTTTTTCTCTGTCGTCTCAATAATTAGCTGAGTTCTCTTAGGATACCCTAAATATAGAACGGAGAGTGATCAGATCCTCACCTGAGCAACTGCTTGAATACAACAAACTTCGCCCGATCATCGTCCACCTGGTGGGCCAAGGCCACAATCATATCGCTGTAGTCGGTGAATGCATCTGGAGCGAACATTTTCGCAAGATGTACAGCTTAATCGGAAGCCCACACACCTTTTTGCTCCCAAGAGCGCCGTTTTGCGCTGCTACCGTCACAGCGACCGAGTCAATGCAGAAACAGATACCAAACTCGCTGCAATATACGGACAGTTACTTACCAGTCAACCGGGGCCACTAGAAGCCCAAACTTTCCTGGTATATTTATTATATATACGGAGCAACTCTTTTGTTGACGAGGTCACTCAGATGTTCCTGAAGAACCTACACTCCAAGTCGGTCATCCCGCAAACTATAATCTTCATTGATGAAAGAGGACTTGCCTTTCGAATGATGGATGTCATGCGCAAGTTCCTGCTCCCGGAGTTGAGGAGCCAGGTCGAGGTCTACCACGCGCTGCAAAGTCAGCTTGCCACTTAAGGACTTGACAGTGAAAAGATTTGAGAGGGGCAAAATTTGGATCTTAATCTGCACCAAAGCGTTGACTATGGTTAGTACAAACGAACATTGATAGCACGAGAGGGACTTACCTTGGTGTCAGGGATGCGATTGCAAAAAAATCGAATAAGTAATCATGTTTAAAATACCCGGATCATCGGCTACAGTGCTCCAGCGTGGCGGACGCAGTGGGCGAGACAAAAGGATATATAAACTGGGTTGTTATGATGGTCGAAGCATCAAAACGAGCCCAGGCAAATATCGACTTGGCGCCGGAATCGGCGGCCGCTGAGCGAACGGGGACCAAAGAAGAGGAAGAGGAACTATTGTTGGAGCCAGTGGGCTTGTAAGGCAAGGATGCTGACGGCGTAGGCAAAGGGGACAAGGACGAGGCTACGGCGGCTGCGGAGGAGATTAAAGCTAGAGTAACATGGGACGGCGCAGCAGACGTCTTATACCACGTGTATATATGCATACAACCTGGTCCAATACCTGAGCGACAACTATCGTTAGCTCTGTTACCTTACGCAAATCAGTCCAGACCCCACCACGTCGTACTCAAATTGACGCACCTGAAGAACAAAATACGACAAGATAACAGCTCCTGTTAGCACACGGCTAACAGAATAAGGCTGGTTTGAGCAGCTGATCTGCCTGTCTAGATGTGCAGCCGGCCGAACGCCAAGTAGCATTGGTGCAATCGCATAAGTCGTTGTACAGGTATTGATATAGTTGTCGAATTCGCCGAGAAGATTGTTTGGGCTACTGTCGTCGAGCTTATCATTAGACAATCGAGGAGTACCCCAAGGCGACCACAGCGAGACCTATTCTATCTCCAGTTATCCAACCATTCAACTTCGACGTGTTCTTTTTGTAGGCTGAGTAAGACTGTCTTGACGTTACTCAAAGCTGTTTTGTCCGGCCCCTGTGAGTGACCAGTCACGATTTCAGCGTGTAGAAACTAGAGGTCGAAGGTGAGCCTAGAGCAACAAGTCTATGCCGCCAGAGCCTGCAAGGAGATCCGGGCAGAGAGCGACGCCAGACTTGAGCCTCTTTGTGCATGTTTGCCGTTTAGATAACATCAGCAAAATCATGGTTTTTCCTGTAGTATCAGATTCGACGCTGGTACTACAGGGTACTACAGGGGTACTACGTAGCGCTATGTAGTCTGGGTATTTTTGCAGCGATGTACACGGGGTACTACAGCAAATTTTGCACAGCGTGGGGAATTTTATGATAATTTTAGCTATACTACAGTGGTGTACAGTGGTACTACAGCAGCTAGGAATTTATTGTAGCGCTCTGTAGCACTGTCTGTGTTCTGTAGTCCGCTGTATGCTTCATTGTAGAAATATATCAGTGTTACTTACTTGCATAATATAGCACCACTCGGCCACCCGCTATTGAGACTCCCGTCTCTCTGCTCGTCGTGGGCTCTCCAAAATCTAAGGGGAAAGCATCGTTCTCACTCGCATACCACTTTGTCCCTCCTCTGCAAGCCTAATTTCCTCCGCTCGTACAACCCTGGCCTTCCGTTTGCTACTCGGAGACTGTTATAATGTGCTCGTAGTTTTGTCGTCATGCTCTAAAGCCGACGCGGGATCATGGTCAAATTTAATATCATATCTCTTTCTGGCAACAAGTGTAGTTTGTACTTACCGAGGTTGTGTGCCTAGAATCTGAACGCACAGGGTGAAAGTAGTCGTCATAACTTCATGAGGCTGTCGTTTTTGTTCTCCATTCCCCAGCGAGCGAGAGTTGACAAGGAAAAAGATGGAGGCATGAGACTGGTGGGGAGGGGAAACAAGGCGCGTAATTAGCCTCCCGTAGCAAGTATGTGTTGTAACCAATCAACGTACGTACGTTTTGTTATTTTTCCTTCCAAAGCTTTTCGGTTTCCCACCAAAGGAGGTCTAGTCAACGAGACTCTAGTTCCAATTTGACTGAGCGGACGTAAGATTTGACCGTTCCCCTGTCGTGTGAACTGTAGAGGGCACCGAGGCCATCTTCGCTATCCGAAGGTTGGCTCAATATGTAGCTAATCAAGCTGTGTGAACATTCGATCATAAACAAAGTCGACGCGCTCGTAGTATAGCTGTCGAGATTGGAGCGCATCTTGCGAACTTATCTTGAACGTGTACAAGCCGGGAGGACGCGAGTTCGTAGGCTTGGGGGAAATTTCTGGTTCGCCAGCAGCAGTCGGCAATCGCAGGTGGGATCGCGAACAAAGGAATATGCGCGTCTGGTCGCGCTGGGCGGGGATTCCTAAACCGAGGTTCAAGTGCAGAACTGTTCCGTTTATGAGGAGTTTTTACGTCCACTTGTCGAAGGCGAAGAGCGGTTTGGAGAAAGATGGACTTTATGCGGGGTAGACAGGTGCATATCGACGGAAAGTGAAGATGGACGCATAGAGGCCACACATAGAAACCAAAAGCTCATAACAATAATTCAGCGCTAGAGGTCTAAGGCGCACGAGGGTATAGGGAAATGGTGTTTTGTCGGAGCACGGGTCGCGGTGGGAGAGGAGTTGGAGAGTGGGAAGCGGGATATGCCAATTGGACGTTCGAGGCGAGACTCCGATACGGGAGTCAATAGAAAAAACCGTTGAGCGGGTTCGAAGCGTTCGGCTAGGGAACCGGTACTCGAAATGGTCGAACCAAGAGCAAGCAACGAGAGCAATCTCTAGTGGGAAATATTGAACCTAGACTGCAGGGAGGATCCAAAACAATAACAATAGTCGTGTCTGTAAAAAAGTATCGATTCCTGAGGCGTCAAGCTGTTTGAAACGTAAAGTGTGAGTGGACAAATGGCAAGCGTGGAATGAATGAGAGGATCGCTCGAAGAGTTGTTGGCGCCAGTGGACAAGCCGGGTTTATAGTTGGGAGGCGCCGGAGGTCCGAGCGGTATTTTGAAGGGATGAGTAACGCGGGGCGCGCGACGATTGTCGGACAGGGGACGACGGGTTGAAGATCTAAAATGAGACGAACGAAACAAAAAGCAATGTATTATATCGAAAGTGGAAGGACTTCACAACCCGCTGGGAGAGATGCGATACGCAGACCTGGGTAACCGCAGCACTCGACGCCAGTCCGGAAGTTATTGGAGGAAGCATAAAGGCCAATCAAATGAGACGAGTGCGTGTGCGGAGGAACGAGAGAGCATGAAAGTCCCCGCCACTTTGGTTCGAGGGAACATGTCGTCCCATCCGATGGTGGTAAGGAATCGATGCAGGCCTTGCTTAACGTTCTAGAACACGGCTCGTCCGAAATTCACATCGTGCTTGAGTAAACGCATACGATAGTTGCGCGGCTGGCATCGTTTGTTATTGTATCCGATAACATTGTTATTTGTTGGATCGGGATTGGCAGAAAGGTAGTGCTGGATGAGATTACGCGCTTCGTTGGCAGTAAAACGGAAAGGAACGTGGATGCGATCGACGTATCGGGAATAGAGATGGATTGGGTGGCGAGTCTCAGTCGCGCTGTCGCGGAACTGGAGGAAGTTGTTGGGCAGTTATGGAGGGCCCGCCATTTCGCTTGCGCGTTGCAGGCCGAGGATGAGGAGATCGAGAACCAGGTCATAGTATTGGAAGACGAATGCCGAAAATTGAAGACCGCGAATAAGACCGAAGACATTGGTGTGCGCCATATTCTTGTAAGTTAATACTATATAGATCCAGTCAGATAAAACAAGGTGATGCGATATTAAATAAACGCACTCGTGTTGTTCTTCGCCGTGATGTAATCTGCCAGGTTATGATCTAAAATAAGTCGAAGCAGCCGGTTGAGGAGTGTCAAGTCAACCTACTCGTAGACCTCCGATAGGACCGTCTCCATGAGTACATTGCATTCTCCCTCGCTCGTCTCTCAAATTTCGTTCAAGTTGTTAATACCCTGGCACCACTTGTAGACTAGCAACGGCGGCGGCTCAGTGTCCTGTGCTACTCGTTAATATTTATTTCGTGGTTAGCATAGAGCAAGACTCACGGCAGGTTTAATCCACGCCAGGAATAGTCCACGCTTGTCGGCTTCGAAAAACAGGAACTAATCGAGGTACTGAAGGAACATTACATATTAAATATGTTTATACGAATAGAACAAGAAACACTCACGGCATCCATAATCTTTTCTACCGGCTCGATGTCGTAGCACGGAATCAGCTTGTCGTAGGTATCAAAGAACTCGATACCGGACTCCTTGAAGGCGCGCTGTGTGAGTAGCAATCGCTTGATACGAGACAAGCCTAAATGCTAAAGTCAAAACGGATGGGCAACAGCTGCGTGCGAAGGACTTACATTCACGCGGGTTGTCGTAAGCCTGCTGGATCAAGGCGAGCTCCTCACGCTGACTCTGGTTCAAGCGTCCCTTCACGCTGTAGGCCTCTTTCAGCTTTTCCAGCGCGAGTATCAAAAGCTTCGTGTCATGCTTGTACGACAACGGTGTGAACAGAATCGGCGTAAACTTGCGACTTTCAAGCCAGTGGACAGTCGCCGTGTAGATAGCGACGGCCTCCTAAGAGCTAATGAATGGACCGGGTCTGAGGTAGCCGTGCTGACGCTCCTGCTCGGCCTTGAGGTACAACCGCGTCAAACGACCCAAGTTCTTCTTCACGACGGCCTTGTCGACTGTGGCGCCACGACGAATGCGCTCCCGATCATAGTGAGCAACCGAGCACCACCAATCGGCCTTCGACTTGATGTACCGCAAGATGATATTCTCAATAGCGGTCGGCATCCCAGGCACCTTCCATGGGATGTTTACCTTCGAGCATCGCCACGCCTCGCTTAGATGTTGAAGGATCGTCTTCGCCTTGTTTTGTTTGATCGATTCGGGCATCATGTCGAGGATATCGTGCATAACTGCAGCGCGGAGCTCGAGATCGAAGTGCAATTCAACACCCTGTTTGGTGACCGTTTTCGCAATGCCTTTGGAGTTGCGGCCTTCGAACTGGCAGGCCAGTAAGTTGCCAAGCCTAGTCCCAAAATTAGGCTCAACAGCGACATTGAACCAAGCTCTACTCACCAGCGCTCAAGGAGAGGGACAATACCACGCATGAAAAACCGCCAAACACGCCGCCCAGGAGTCCAGAAACCACATCCAGGGCCTTTGCCAACCGGCCCAGTGTTGAAGCGATAGTAGATCAAATGCTTGAGGTCCTTACGGGTACGAACCTGGCGCATCAGCTTGTACTTGTAACTATAGGATTTATCAGTTGGATTGCGAGATAATGAATCAAGATTGTACGCGCCGGTACATGCCGGTTAGTGCACCGACGTGCGCGGGGATATAGCCGGAACGCGTCGACATTGCCCAGACGGAACTGAACATGAGCATCAACGACGAGCTTCGTAAGTCGCAGGATTTCTCGGCACAGGTGGACAACCCAATCGAGTTTTGTAGTTTGGAAGAACTTCGTCGCCTTCAATTTCAATTGGCGGAAGAGCGACTTCTTCGTCATATTTTTCGGCGGCCGATGCTTGAGCTCGTTCAAAACATAGCATTTCAGCAACTTTTGGTGCGAGACGCGAACTTTCGTGACCTGATTCGGCGGGCAGTGCTCGAGATACCTGCACGAAAATGCATCAGAATTGATAAACGGTAGCACCGAGTAATATAACCTACCAGTTTTTAACAAGAGGCACATCCTGTGTGCGACGCGTACGCCCCCGATCGGGTGTTGGGCGATCGCGTCAGCAGTCTGGTCATTCTCAAGAGGCGAGTCGTGGAGGAACGGCTCGATCTCCTCGGGAAGTTCCCATTCGTCGTCATCGGCACCATTGAGTCCAAAGAGCTCGTCCTCGTGGGACACTAGAGGTGCGTTGCGAGGAACGACGGCGCGAGAGGACACAGGGTTGACAAGAGGATCGAAGTAGAAGGCCGGAAGATCAGAATCATCGGTGCGAATATGAACATTTTTGGGTTCATGGTACGGGGTCATGTGAACGGACCGGGGGAGCGAGTCGTAGAGACGTGGGAATGCGACGCTGTACTCGGTTCTGATTTGCTGGCGAATGATGAATTTGTTGATATTATTGAACTCGTTCCGGTCTTCGTCATATGCATCCATGTCACCGTAGAGTGGCTCTAATTTTGGCCCACCAGGGATCGCCATATTACGGTGAGAAAGGATTTTTTGTCGAATAGATGAAGAAACATTTGAATCGGTATGGTCAGAGAGAAGAGTGTGCCCAATACGATAAAGGTTGGGCATGACGGGGAGATCGAGCGACCAGAATTTGTAGGCCTCGCCCGAGACCGAAGGAGTGTCACCAGTGGTCGATGGCCATAGAGCAGTTCGGAAATCGGGCTTTCTTCCTCCTCGTCGAGATCGAGTTGGATGACCTCCAGTGGCTCGACGTCCAAAACGCTGTCGCCATAGTCGAGAGCCGGCTCCTCGTCGTCAAACGATGGGAAGCGCATACGCTTAAAACGTCGTTGATTACGTTTCTCACGTCGCATAACAAGCCGCATCGAAGCCCATTGCGCATGGTAGATAGGGCCGATAACGCGAGGGACTCGGATGACAAAAGTGATGGCGCTAGTAATGTGATAAAGCACCGGTACCTCGCGGACCTGCTTCCGAGGACATGGGATGTTTTCAAGCAGCGTGAACACTGCGTGGAGCACGTACTCGAGGGTGCCGAGATGGACACGCTTATCGTTACAGGATTTTTGATTGCTCATATCGCCATGGTCCTGGATATTGAGCGAACACGCTCAGGCGGAAGATCCTATCCAAAACGTTAGCTACGCGCCGCAACCTGACATCACTGACTAACCTGTTTCCCGGTGTCAATGAAACTAGTTTTGCGTTTCTTGCTATAACGTTTATTTTGCATGTGGGCCCACTTGTGGGATTTTTGTGCGAGTACCTCGAGGGGCATTGGCGTAGCGTCCATCTGCTGGGATACGGCGTCCCGAGACGTATATTGGGCGAGGGTGGGACAAACCCGGGAGGTGGCAGAGGCGGGACGGACAACATCCTCACCCATGAGACGGTTGTGGTCAACAGCCGGTTCTAAACGCATCAGAGCAGGAAGGCGGGATCTTTCGGGTGTTCCAGATCCGAGAAGAGACCGAGATCAAGTGTTACAAGAGCAAGGGCGAACCGGATTTTTGTCGGTGATATCAAGGCAATTTCATAGGCGCAAATCCAGGAGTCCGTAGCGAGCTTGTCCAAGGGCGAGCAAACAAATCAGTTTCAGGCGCCGTGAGCACGTCACATTCGCTGTCGTGAGAGAACACTCGGTTAGATTGCATAGTGTCGGTTACAAGGGACGTCGCGCTAGTCCGAGTAGCGAATAAGGCCCAAGAAATGCTTGGGTTGCGAGGCAAGGTTCGTCAAGTGATAAGACAGCAAGACCAAGCGACGAAAGTAGGATCTGAGTATTAAAAGCAAGAAAAAATCGGCTTCAAAATTCAAAAAGCAAGCGACCAAGATCCTTGGTGGTCGTCGGGGTCGAGCGGGGAGGGTAAGAAGTTCGGTCACGTGACGATGGGAACCATGAGTTCGTGTATGTGCGTGGTACACCGTACTGGCAGCGGAGGGTTTTGCGTGTTGGACTGCAGACGTATACTTTGTATCCCTTATCAACGCTTAGCGAAGACAAACTTGGCGCTTTAGTGTAGCATCTCAGAGCTCCCCCCGGTAAACGCCGCAGCACATGTGGTGGGCAACATGCCATCGTAGATAGACAGGCCGGCTAATATGAGATAGTGAAAACTTTCGTATTGAAGCATAATGGCAGCAGGCCGTGGAAGTACAAACAGAACAGAAAAATTCGATGATTACATCATACAGCGTAGCTCAACCCAATGTACCGCGCCAGAGCCTTAAGCCTGTCCGGCTTGCGGGCGTTTGGGCCAAGGCTGGAGTCGTATTGTACGAGCAAGTCTTCCAGAGCCTGGCCTATAGGGTGCGAAGTTAGGTGACGAGGGAAGAAAGTGGCAGTATAATGACTTACTGTTCAACTCCATCAAGGCGCCAACGGTGGCCGGAAACCCCACAACCTCCATTCCGTTTTGACGAACTGGCGGATAGATGAAGTTTTCGGACTTGATGGCGGAGGAATTCAATGCGCGAGCATGGGCCACTTTGTCTCTGGTGGCTTGAGGTCAGGCTGCGCGCTTCGACGACACAATTAGCCACGTACAGAACAACAAGCCGATCTTCCACTGATTGCATGCTCCGCGTCAAGCCATCCAATTTTTCGGTTGTCTCCCGGTGGTTGGTTGTCGTGGTCAGTGTCAGTTGATCCAATCTAGCACTCGTGCCCCGCTGGTTGGCCTCTATACGGGCTAAGGCCGCTTGCATCTGCTGTATTTGGTCGCCAGCTTGAACAGCGGGATGGCGTGCAAGTCGTTGTACCTGGCGCAAGTCAGCTCAAATAATTTTAGAGTACAATGCGATCGACTGACCTGCACTGCTAAATCCGTCAGGGCCTGCGACGTTGCCGCAAAATCAGCCTGAGCCTCCGCCATAATCACTTGGTGGTGGTGGTGGATGTAAGAACAGCCTCGTGGCACCACAGCCTTGTTGGTCGGGTCCCGTGACCATTTTCAAATAGTCATGGAATACTTAATAATCATAGCGATAATAATACAGTAGCGTCAACAAAGCAACAAGAATAGTGAATAAGAATACATGCAGTAATGAAGGCAAGTAATAGAAATGAGTCAACTTTGACAAGAAAATATGAACATAATAATGATACTACGATAGCGCGAGGATAACCTGATAGTAGTAACATTAAAGATATACCCCCAAACAAAATTGCATATAGGACGCACCGAGTCCAAACTAAGGATTGATGCCGTGTTGCGACCAATGTCGAAATAGCTCATAGCAGAAATATGTGACAAATATGTTGAGGTAAAACGGCTTTTCACATAGTTGAAGCACGTCGGAGAAAAGGGTCAGACCGTCGAGCGAGAAGCGACTGTACAGAGGGACAAGATGACAGGTCATTCTGATATCCGACGTCGGAATGACCGCGCATGTACGAGTGCCACCCGACATCGATCGTGATGTAGTGAATAAACCAGTCGGCTGAACCGGCTCCTGGCTTGGCGCGTAGAACATCTCGACATACGCAAGATGTCCGTCGTACATGTGGCGGAGGCGGGCCGGAAGCATGAATATAACACGGACACGCGCGGGTCGATAGCCTAGCGAGTATGAGTTAAAGATGTGACGGTGGCAGACTAAGAAAAAAACGCACGATGAACACCATGCCGTCTTTGATTTTCAAGGATAAAGACGGTATCATATCGTGCTGGGCGGGTCACGCGTCTGAAAGCATCAACTCGCGCAGGCTGCGCGCGTACGACGTCTACGTGTGGACCTTCAGACTCCTTGAACGGAGGCGGGGAGTGGAAAAGTCGGGCGCGAGACCATATGGAGAGCTTCACCTCTGGCGTGATTGAGTCCTCGTTAATACCCCGAACCCCAGGCCGTTCTCTCCGAAGAAATGAGATAAGCGAACTCTGCAGCTTAGTTGCGCCGTTGCTGGCCGAGACCCGCCCGAGGGTAACGCCGGAGGTCGTGGGAGTCTGCGCAACCACGCATTCAGGGACGGGGTGATAGTAAGCACCCTGATAGACTTGATCGCCCGGTTGTGGCTGTTCGACATCCCAATGACCACCGACGTGCTTCGATGTATCATTCAGAAACTCGTCCAACTTAGTTGCCAGCATAACCCGCACGCCCGCGTCTTCGAGCTCGTCTGGATCCTCTTCCTCCTCCTCGTCGAACCACTCATCCCATCCCTCCTCCTCCTCCTCAAACTCGTCCTCATCTTCGTTCAACTCGATCCGATTTTGCTCGGCTCGCATTTCGGCCCTGACCGCAGCTACGGGCATCTGATCCTCAAGATACTCCGCGTGCATCGCAATCGCCTCTACACGCTGTATGTACAGTGCCATCTGTTTGGTTGCGTTAACTTTATTCGACGCCCTGTAGCCCATCTTCGCGAAATCGATATGCAGTCGCTCTGAGGTTTCGGTATTATAACCATCTGGGGTCCCTAACTTTTTGACCAGATGGACGTAATGCTGGATCATATGCAGCTTTGGAATTCCATGGAATGCCTTTTTTGTTGTCACGGCACCGAGTTGCTTGAAGACGTCTTTGTTCGCATGGAAGGTACGCAAAGCCTCCTCCATCGAATCGAGTTCTCGATCAGTCAACGAAGACGAATGAGCCAGGTACATGAAATCCAGGAGCGCTCGGCCGGCTTTGACAACTCGAGGATTCGCGTCAGACATCACAGGTAAGAGAACTTTAGCCATCTCTTTCAGTTCGCGGCCCGTCCACTGAGATACTGCCGACATTCCGTGTTTGAAATGCCGCATTCCGTGATACTCCGGCATTGTGGTATGGCGAGTGTCGATCACCTGCTTTCCGAGAATGTGCGTCACCCATTTGGTAAGATGATCCTTCATCACGCCTTTGTGGACCTGATGCAGCAGGTCGGGCGTTAGCAGGCATCCAAGGTCAACGAAGCGGTAGTATTTCCAGAATGGCTCGACGTGATAGAGTCCTAATCGTTTGAAAACGGCAGAGCCACCCTTATCTCTGTGTTCGTCCATTGCGGCGTTCACCATGTTGCGGGTTCGTTTTGGTGCGTCGCCTAAATCGCCCCGTTGGTCTGGTCTAACCGTACACAAGGGGCAATGGGTGCCTTTCGTGCAGGCCACCTTACATTGCTCGGGAAAGTCGGCTATGTAGGATGCGAGTGCGGGGTATATGCGCCTTACACCCCCATCCGCACACAAAGCCTCGACGCCAGTCTCGCATGCTTGAGCTAGCGGTGCGACGAGTATGCGCATGCACTTGTGGAACAAGTCCCGTCGTTGAAACCGACGCGCCTCCTTGCTGGCTATGTGATCCAGCTTTGGTGTCACAACCCTGTACTATCTAAGGTGTGAGCTCGTTCTTAGGTCCGTCGAGGGACTCGGTACGCTTCGCGCTTGTGCTGAAGGTGTCTTGTTGCGACCCGCTTGTGGGTGCGCCTCGTGGCTACGATATGGACCGCGGTCCCTTGGCCTGAATAGGCACTGGTGATGTCTTGTGTCTT
>WSTH01001395.1:0-12849 GCA_019616345.1 Ceratobasidium sp. 395
GTCCACGTAAAACCTTCTTGACGAATTGAACTACTAACTCAATTGGACTACCTTAACTTGGCTCATCCAATTACGCCTTCCGAATTGAATCATCAACTCCAGCAACACGTGCCGCGGCTATGACGAAAGATTACTCACGCGTCTTGTTTCTGACCAACTACTTTGCGCCCATTTCTCACATGACCCAGCGGATCTCAGCATATATACCTTAAGCCCGATAGCACATCGAATCAGTGCTCACTACCATAACAACTTCGGCCTTGGCTCTTCACAACGATTCGCTACATACTCAGAAACACACTCAGAATGACTGCTCCGGAATTTGACCAAGGCTTGCTCGACAAGTTGTTCCCCGCACCTTCGTTCGCTTCTGCGTTCACTAGCCCGTCTGCGCCAACGCCGAACGCGGGGATCACGGCCGAATCAACTGCTACTCTGCAGAGACTTCTTAAAGAGAACCACAAGCGGTTCCATATATACTTCAATGACCGCGTACGTTTGAAAAACCACGCTCCGGCTTCGGTTGTACTGACCTTTGACTTAGGGTTTCCACAATCATCTGACCCACCATCTCTTCGCTGCATACAGTATCGGAGCGCCGTCGAGTGTTTTGCAGGCTGCCTTTGACGAACACGCTTCGTACCAGCGGCCGGCATACAAGTCACCCGAGAAGATCACACACGAGAACTGGATAAAGTTCCTAGGAAACGAGGAGTGAGTTAGCTCTTATGGTTTATTAATCAATTTTCCTTACCCTTTGCGTAGCTACTATAACTCGTATATGGGCTTCTTCAACGATGAGATTCAGAAACACGGTCTTTCCACCACGTTCGAACGTTTCATATTCAGTCATGATGCCAACTGGGGCACAGGCGAGCCTCGCATGCTCGATCGTTTCCTCTCCGGACTCTTGCATCCTATGATTCACTTCGGTCACGCAGCCGAGTTTGGGGTCCCAGGCATGGCGGTTGAAGGCAAGAAATTGATATTATTGCCTGCTCTGATCTCAATTCTGATCTTCTCTTAAAGGCCTTGCGCAAGCCGCCACTCACAATGTGGCATTCAAAAAACTATTCGACGCCAAATTCTTTAACTCCGATACTGCGAACACCGGCGGTTATCTAGCCACGCTTACATCGGCTCTGGCCATTACTCCAAGTACCAAACCGAAAAGGCACACGCACGCATTGACTATCCTCGCCCGAGTGCTCGCCGACTCGCGCCTCGAAGCTGGCCAGACTTGCCGATTCGAAAGCACGCAGAAGCTCACCGACACGCTGGACAGTACTGGCGATATCATTCGTGAATATGCTGAGCTCTGGACGGTCGAAGAAGACAAGAAGATAATTCAGGAACGTGTCGAGGAACTCCAATGGTTTGCGGCCACGGCGTTCGGATTGGGCGGTTGGAAGAAGGACAAGAAGTTCAAGGCAGACTTCTTCCTGTACGTTTTACCTCCGGCTTTTATTGTTTAGCACCAAAAACTAACTTCAAGGAAGCGCTCACCTCGTTACCTCCGACTTGTTCGTCCCATCCATTCTCTCCCTACTCAAACTCTCCGACCAAGTGACGCTCTTGCGCGCTTATTTTGCTGTTGCCCTTGGCGTCTTCGTCTCTCGCGGTCGTCCCGCCATCGACGTCGAAGGGTTCTTCGAACACACCTCCCTCGATCCCAAACCTCCCACCGATACAACTGAAAAACTACCGGCAGAGGCGACAAACAATCCGTGGTACAAAGTATTGGCGCATACAATCCCTCACAAGGACGAACACCACGTCAAAGCTGAGCGTGCGCTCGCTCACGGTGCGGCGCTCTATGGCGCTCGACCGAAGGGATGGTTCAAGGACACAGAGCTGAAGGGAGCGGAGCATATGGATGGGACTTTGTTCGTGCGGACGGGTGGGCTACTAATGGGAGCGATGAACTGGAACTTCATACTGGGAGCAGGAGAGCGAAGGACGACACGGAGCGAAGATGATGAAGCCGAGGCTGGATGGGACCGAAATGGGCTTGGCTGGATTGAGGCATGGGAGTAAGTTGATGTAGGGGGGATGATACGAGTACCGATGTGCTTGTTAAATATCTGGATGCCCCAAATGTAATCCTTTGCTATCCCGCACTCTGTAGTGCTAATTCTTCATCCCGTCGTTGCTTATACGACCAGTTCTGAACTTCGACAATCTCTGCTTAGTTGCAATCCGCTTGAGGTTTCACATCTGACCGACGTACTTAGTCAGGTAAACGCAGCCTCCACCCGGGAGAGGGAAGATATGGGGGTGGACGACGTACTAAGGCCAAAGCCGTTGGCGTCTTGCACTTCCAAGCAATGCTCCGATTCCTCGATCACCCAAATCCTGCGAGCGACCTCAGTTTGAAATCTAGGTCTGTTCGGGTTTAAACTTGCAGTCCAAGTTCCGAGTCCAGGTCAATAGCCAATGGTATATCAACATACACTCGTGTGCTAGAGAATTTCCGGTATGTCGGTAGGTTTTGTTTTGCGTCGACTCGACCTACATAATTTCGGCACGCTTGATTAGATGGTAAACACCCGGAGGAGCGGTTCCCTAACATAACTCTCCCCACTAAATGCCGGACTTCGACCGATATATATATCTCACAGATTCGAGCACAGTCAAGGAATTGATTGTAACAATCTACATAGCGCATATACGAAGCCAGGCCGGTGCTATTCAAAGTTGATTTTAGGACAACAGTCCTAACCTCGCCTTTACAGGAAAGGCAAGAGCGCCTCAGGCAAGATGCGAGCGACGGCAGCACCATTAGGAGGCTCGATAGACTGGAAGTAACTAGAGTAGAAGTCAGGTTGGGCGTATCAAGAGAAACATATAATGCGACTCACGTGCCCCACCAAGGACCAGCAGCCCACCAGAGAGCACCGATCCAGACGCCAGATTGCTGCAGCGAACAGAGACCACCCTTGATAGCGGCAATGCACTGGTCGTTGGATCCACCGCCAAACTCGCCGAGGAAGCCCTTGAGGTTGTTTGCCTTGAGCCAGCTGGTTGCGGCCGCCAGACGCTCGGCCATGATGGTAGACGAAACACAGGTGGCGGATGTGCCAGAGCTGTCAGAGTCGAGGTACTGGTGCATCTCAACAGCGATGTTGTTGTTGGGATCCTTGATCGCCTTGAAAGCGTCGCCGTTCCCAGAGGAGACCCAGCCTGTGGCTCGTTGTTAACGTGTGATTCGCGCAGTGGACAAATGAGATACATACTCCAGGCTCCACTCCAAGAAGTTCCCTCGACGAGGATAAGTTGGCTAGTCGCGCCAGCAGCGCGGATGGCGTTCACTGCAGCCTGGTTAGTCGCGAAGACTTGGGACGCCACAATATCCTGTTGTATTTGCGTTAGCAATATTCGGCCGTTCAGTTGTCCAAAAGTACTCACATGAGGCTCGTTGTTGATGTCAAAGATGACCTTAGAATCGCCCTTGAACTGAGTCGCAAGGTTCTTCCACCAAGTGGCGAAATCGGTGTTCGAAGTAATCACGGCACCGTTGTAGCGCAAGTAGCTATTCACCAGAGTTCAGCCTTATCATAAGAACACCCTCAACCATTGCTACTCACTTGTGGGGATCTAGGATGGCGTATCCTCCCTTGCTGGTAATATAGCTTACGATTTTCTTGAGGCCGGCCAAGTAAGTGGCGTCGAACGACCCAGTGAGACCTCCAGCAGGCGGGGAGATGCGCTCCATCGTGAAGGCAATGCGGAAAGTGTTCATGCCCTTGCCAAGGAAGAACTGTGCAAGATCGTCAGACATGCACTCAACGGATAGCCAGATGCACGTACATCTACCGAGCTCGTGGTGGGCCAAGTGTAGTCCTTATCAAGGACACCAGGCCATTTGCCATCACCAAATTCGGCACTGGACTGGTTGACACCGAAGTACTTGAACTTGGTGCGCGTACCAGAGCACACTCCGTTACTGGGAGTTGGGCCAGTGCCAGTGGTAGTCGGAGTTGCAGTTCCAGGCAGGCTAGAAGAAATAATTAGACGGGGATGTGGGCTGAGGGGATATAATTTTACCATTGGGAATAATATGGGTTAGAGACGGTGCAAGTATAGCCGGAGACGCAGGTCGTGCCACCTAACAACCATATCGTTTCAGTGAGATAGCCGTTCCAAGTCAAACTGTTCAACGGAAACTCACCAGTCCAACCTTGACCGCCGCACTGAGCGTAAGCTGGTTGCTGAGCTGCCACGTAGCCTGCAGCAGCCAATGCAGTGATTGCGATGCTCTTCATGATACAGCCTAGAGACTAAACAAGTGAAATGAAGGATGCGTTCTGACCTTTGGAGCGCCAGCCTTTTATACGATAGTAGGACTTAATCCTCGGAGTAATACTGAATGCCACCTGGAGCTAGGCTAGTAGAGTAGAAGAATGATACGGTTCATCGGTAAAATTAGCGCACCTATGGGCGAATGCCAAGCCCACGGGGAAAGGATAAATCATGGCACGCGTCCGGTTGCAAGGAACACGGTCAGGTGGTCACACCGGCTGACGGTTGCTTGCAAGAATCTGTCACCGGCTTGGTCTCTCATTGGCTAGTGTAAGGGAATAACCGAAACTAACCCTGACCGTCACGCGACAATTGGCAATCGTGACAGTCTAGAGATATTTGCAACACGAGTACCCGCCAAGCAAGAAGTCTAGCACACGACGAAAATCACCGAGGAGCTAGCGAAATGAGAGTTGGAGGTCACTAGGGCGATCCCAGCTAACTATTCGAGCTCCAATCGATGCCTAGCGTATTGTGGCACTAAACGCCACACCAATAATTTACGACCAATACATTTGAGCTAGCTACACATCAGCGAGCTAGTGAATTCAAGGATAGTGATATCACCATTCATACTTAATGGCCCAGGCACACAGGCACAGGTAGTTTATGTTTTTGAAGTCTTGTGGACGAGTTGATGCCTCAACGACTTGCTTGGTTCACGTTATTGGTTCACCGAGGTTCACCGAGGTACTAGCTCTATCTCTCAGAGTCAGAATTATGAGTAATATTCCCGTGGCGAGAAAGAGCGATCGAGGGGAAATACTTCAAGAACGGTAAATCTACGCATAGAGTCTTTGATCCAAGAGCAGAACGTTGTATTTCTCACAGGAAGGTCCTGTCTTGACAGAGGCAGCCTCTCGCGAGCAGAAGCTTCGTCTACGGCCGTAAAGTCATGCGATATCCCCGAGACTTTGCCTGATACTGTATCTTAGTGCACTCTCCGAGCTTTGGTAGTCCTTACGCTACTTCAATGAGTAGTTTCGGGAATACAGCCGATTGAATAATCATGCCAAGCCCTTCGGAATAGCTCCCGGGTGCTTCTTGAAGATCGAAGAACCTCGGAAAAAATAGGCTTGAGATCGTGAATGCGCGTCGCGATTGCAAAAATGTTTCTTTCCGTGCTCGATGGCTCGTGATATGTGTCGATCGCCGAGGTTTGTGAGTATAGTGTCATGAGAATTGTTGGTGCAAAACAGAACTTCGGCTATATGCTACAGCGAACTGAAGCTGGTAGCGTCAACTAGACCTGGAGGCGTCTCTGGTTACTGATTGTTGTCCCAGCCGAGCTCTAGCGCTAGATTAAACTTTCCCTAATCTACGGCTATAGGTCGTGGGGCTTGGTAAAGAAAAGGCCCATATAGACAAAGACATGTATTTTTTTTAATCGTTAATTTATTGTCAGATTAAGGCCAGGCCTTGTGTACCGACACCAGAGACAGAAAAGAAGAGAGAAAAAGCTACTAAACTACGAAGAAAGAGAGACAGAGAGGAGGAAGACATGTATTTAATGTACCAAGGACTTGACTCGAGTTAGATTCGTTTCTTTAAGCCCGAATTCATATAGGGTATAGCGGAAGCTTATGTATGGAGCGTAATATGAGGCACAACCAGGGCTTGAATTACAGGATCCTCATGCCGATTAGGTTTGTTTGGATTGGATCAAAAGTGTGCTAGACGAAAGAGGTAATTTGATGAGCCATGCACGTCACGTGACTCATTCCCTGCATCGCCACCCTCACGCTCAACTACAACCGCAGTCACCTAATCGCATTCTAATTGTCTACATGCGTATCCCAAAATGTGCTAGATTATTGCGGAATCGGAAGCTTGGCGTACTACCCTGTCCGTAGTTGGCCCAAAAGCGCTGTCTCCTTGAGCGCGCCGCGCGCGGTTCGCGTTTACTCTAGGAATATTAAAGAGAGGCTCTGGATGCAGATCGATATATTCTTATAGCCAACCCCTCATCATGTCTCGTAAAAATCTGGTTGCCTTTACTCTCGTGCTCTTAGTCCATACCGCGCTGGCCATCGAGATGGACCCATTCGTTGATCCTGCACATGATCCCCAAAATCGTAAGGTATTTTGATATTGTGATGTTGGAGCTGAAGTCTACATACTTTCTCGCCTGATTTCGTAGCTCAAAAATACATACCAAATCATACCTGGGCTCTGATCGCTACCGGCTGCTACGGTTTCGTGGTGGTTGCCTCTTTGGCTTGGTCTTTTAAATATAGAGCCGCCTATATGATTACGCTCATAATCAGTGCGGCTATCTACGCCGGGGGATGCTACATGCGTACCGGTACGAACTTCGTTATCAAAACTGTCTGCTTATCGAGTAAAACAATATCTACTAGTTTTCGCGAAGGATCCGCACACCCTCAATAAGTTCATCGCAATGCATTCGGCAATCGTACTTTCGCCTTGCGGCTTCATTGCAACAGTCAGCTTGATCCGCGAGGGTTCAAACGCATCCCACTTACTAGGGTAATTTTTTCTAGGTTTACATGTTACTTGGTCGCCTTGCGCGTCATCTTCATGCCGACGATCTATTATTGCTAAGGCCAAGTATAATTACGAAGGTCTACGTGGTAAGTGAAAATTTAATTATCTTCTCTTGCCGCGTTTACTAACTCCAAAAAGACCTCAGACATACGTTGGTATTTCTTTAGAATACATCTGTCTCATGGACTAACGTTTGATACCAAGTAACGCTATTGATGCAAGCCACTGGAGGTGGGATGGGTGCAACCAATAGTCAAACTACGCGAGATCTTGGTGCCAAGGTTAGTTCGTAAACGAGTGGTATCACTACTCGAATCACCTTTCTTGATTTAGATATTTTTGGCCGGGTTCATTGCTCAGTGTGTCTCCTTCGTCAGCTACCTCGTTATATTTGCCTTGTTTGTGCACCGTATGAGGAGCTGGAGGGCGCCGCAGTGGGACTCACGTCCCAATGGTCAATTCCTACACTGGACTACTCTAATGTGGGCAATTGCTCTCTGCTGTGCCATGATTACTGTGAGTACATCGATCCTTCCCGGTAGTTGGCTCAGTTAAATATGACCCTTGCTCTAGATTCGGACCGCCTATCGAACAGTTGAAGCTGCCCAGGGACTTGAAGGGTATCTCGCCATACACGAGCCGTACTTCTACGCGCTAGACTGCATCCCGTTGTGGATTGGAATCATGTAAGCCCCTTGACTTTGAATACATTCCGCGCTGTATGATTGTGTATAGGGCATTTGTCATCGTCTGGCCGCCGAAATATCTCGTATTCAACGATAAGCCGACTGGTCGAGTCGATTCACAACTAGAGCTCAGGACACCACTTTATTCTAGAGTTTAGAAGGTTCGACCATGAAAATCGGTTTCTGTGCCATTCCTTGGGATGGTTTGTTTGCAAGCGTCGCCGTGCACCTGGCTGTTTGTCTAATGTTCAACTACGTTTCGCCAGAATCATAGCTTTTGTTTCACGCATCGTTTAATGGGATATATCACAGCTTTATCCAAGCTTGCTCTACGGCTGTATCGGGTGGCAGGCTGCGGTTGTATGCGGCATGAGTCCGCCTGGCGGCGCAGTCCTCAAGTCAGCCCGATTATGAAAGACAGGCTATAACACAATAAGGTATAAACAGCTCAACTCAAAAATTTCATGCATGTTTTAACTAGTCACGCTATCTATTCCACAGCGCATGGGCTGAAAGCTTCGATCTTTTGGTAGGCTTCGTAGAAGAGTATGGTAAGCTTCTGAGTTGCATGGTCGTTCACCAAGCATGTGAACACAGAGAATCACGATTATTCACTCTTCGGCAAGAAGCCCCCAAACGGCGTATACTTATAGCGAATGTAACTAGACTGTCATCTCCACCCAAATCACGCTCGTGAGTCTGTTTGACATGATAACGACGTTTATTGTCTAAACTCATACGTCTGGCTTTGTGTTCTTGGAGAATGGACCAAGAAAACAGTAACGAGAAGTTCAAACAAGCCAGTGAATCACCGATTATCACGGAGTACGTATTGCCTGAGCAGGGTAAGCAGGGCCTAGACAAGCACGATCTTACGGGCCTGAAACGACAACTGAAGAGTCGCCATGTGGCTATGATTAGGTGGCTATACAAACCAGTTTTGTTCGTCGTGAATAAGATAATGATACAGTGTAGCATTGGTGGCGTTCTTGGCACTGGCCTCTTCTTGGGTACGGCAGGGGCGTTGCAGAACGGTGGACCGATCGGTCTCCTTCTCGGGTATAGCATTGTCGGAACTATAGTCAGTACACACAAGTCAACCATTCTACTTCATTTGAACAGCGCATCTAGTGCTATGCTGTCATGATCTCTCTTGGGGAAATGATCGCTTACTTGCCCATTTCGGGGGGCCACATTCGTCTGGCAGAGCGTTTCGTCAATCCAGCCTTTTCATTTGCTATGGGGGTAAGTCACTCTGAAATCGAACGAACTATAGGTACTTACTCTTCGAGGTAGTGGTTTTACTGGTATATGTGGGTCATCGTGATGCCAGGAGAGCTTTCCGCGTCGGTAGTGATGATCAATTACTGGGCCAGAGAGAGAATCAAGTAAGATGTCGACGCATAAAAGAGCTTATCTCTGACCGTAGATCAGCGACTCGGTGTGGCTAGTTGTATGTATCGTTGTAGTCGTAGCTATCAACCTCTGCGGCGCGGCTGTATACGGAGAAGCAGAGTTCATATTCGCTAGTATTAAAGTAATCACTGCGGTCGGTCTTATTGTGAGTTTGTTTCTGTCCGTGTGCAACATCTAGCGGAATATTAACTGATCTTTTGTAGATCCTTGGAGTTGTCTTGGACCTTGGCGGCGGGCCCAATCATGACCGCATTGGGTTCCGGTACTGGAAAAATCCTGGCCCGTTTGTTCAAATTGCTGATATACCGGGAGCGAAAGGTGAGAGTGAGCTTAATTTAAGTATGATTAGCACTTGAGGCAGTATTCTATAGGAAGATTCCTTGGCTGGTGGTCAGTAATGATCCAAGCGGCCTTCTCCTATCTTGGAACCGAAATCATATCGATCACTGCCGGAGAAGCCAAGAACCCTCGTCGTAGCCTCCCCAAAGCCATTAGAGGCGTGTATGTTCGGATCCAGCTATTTTATATCTGCGGTACGCTTGTCATCGGTAGGTCTATGGTATTAATATTTGCTAGAATCTGCTCACTATATGCGTATCATGTTAGGACTTCTTGTTCCATCAAACCATCCCGATCTTAGCCTCGCTGATGGAACAGCTGCTGCCTCTCCTTTTGTTATCGCGTAGGAGTAACAGCATACTCCCAGAGTCTTTATTAAACTTCTTTTGACAGGATCGAAACTGCTGGTATCAAAATTCTCCCCTCCATCATCAATGCGGCACTTGTAACGTCCTCCTGGTCTGGTGCCAACTGTGATCTATACACGTCGTCGAGATCCTTATGTACGGCTTATCGGTTCTGTCTTGAAGAGATTCAACTAACAATCTCCGACCAGATGGTTTGGCTGTGTCTGGCAATGCCCCATCAGTATTTCGTCGGGTCAACAGAAACGGGCTTCCTTATGTCTCCGTTATCTTTTGTTCTTTGTTTACGACGTTGTCGTTTATGAGCATAAATAGTGGAGCTGGCAGGGTGTTTGGGTGGCTTGCGAACTTGGTACGCCCCGTCTTCTTGGTGAAATATTTACAAGACTAAGGGGTTTCCCACTACATAGTCGGCAGTTACCGGGATGTTGACATGGCTAGGGATTTGCTTTATCTATCTTCAGTTTTATTCAGGAATAAAAGCTCAGGGTATAGACCGCTCAACACTCCCATTCTCGTCACCTCTTCAACCGTACGCTGCTTGGTACGGAGTAATAAGCTGCACAACTGTGTGCCTAGTAGGTTAATCCTAGCCTACACATTCGATGTGAATGCTAATCGTCTTTGTGATTTGGAATAGCTTTCGGGGTGGCAGGTGTTTCTCCGGGATAGTTGGGCAACCGACGCTTTTGTGACGAATTACCTTCCACTCGTTATCTTTCCGACACTCTACATCATCGGTAGAGTTTTGCACCGTCGAGCTCTCGTAAACCTGCACGAAATGGACTTCAAAACTGGCGTTGATGAGGCCATAGCCGACTCATACGACGAGTCGCCCCCGAAAAACGTTTGGGAGAAGTTCTGGGTAGGTGTATGCGGTAAATAGTGTATGTCGATCTGAAACGGTGGTTTCGCAGATGTGGCTGGCGTAGCTTGTCCATACACAGTAAAGACCCTGTCTGTGCACGATGTTCTACGTTCACAGATCACATTTTCTGCAAATTTGATCTTGGAACTATACTTACCAGATCATAACTAAACTAGTATAAAGCGGATATTCTCAGCACGTGACAAACCGTTTCGTTACTTATCGCTTGCGCGACACCACCTATATCTTAATTGTATGAATTCGTCAGAAAATTGCTCCGAGCATGGTGTTTTCCCACTTGAGATCTTGATCCTCATCGCTGAAAAACTTGATGACACACAATCTCTGGCCCGACTATGCATGGTCAATACCCGAGTCAACGACGCGTTACGTCCAGTGCTCTACAAAGATATCTATGCTTTCGGTATACCTGAGATACAACAAATGTGTAAATCGGTCCTGACAAGTGCTTACCACTCCGGCCACCTGATCCATCAACTGAACATTTGGTTGCCTTGGGCAAACGACCAAGATGACCCCGAAACCGACTTACCACCTTGTATATTTAAATCAAATCCAGAGCTCATACCCAGTATCCGGGCTGCTTTATGCGAGATGCCCAATCTAATCGAGTTATCTGCCGACGCTTGGCCAGATGATTTTGACTCTATCTTCGAAGGACTGAATCCTCCGTTTCGGCTAGATAAATTTTTGTCTCAAAGTCTCGTCTAGTGCCCTGGTAGATTTCTTGCGGAGCCAACCCTCGCTCACCGCTATTGAGTTCACTGGCGATCGAGCTGCCGAGAACCTTGAGCTTTAGGATCAGCTTTGGGATCCTGCCATACTGCCGTCTTTACGTCATATTACAGTCCTTATGATCCTGTTAGAGAGATTTGTCCCCGGACGACCTGTGACAAGAATCGGAATCCTTGGCGGGTCTTGGGCGCAGAGCATGTCTAGCATCTTTAATCGGTCCAGCCTAGGTGTAGTTTGGTTAGAAAATACGATGCATGAAGGTCTTTGGGATCGTTGCGTCTCAGCGTTTGCCATGACCGCGCTGGGGGCGACGTTCAAGAAGAGACTGGCCCTCAATTTGAGAGTGAATGTAGGTATCACGTTTACGTCCATTTAGTGGCGAGAACCTAACCGCGGCGAGTTTAGATAGGCCAGCAGCTTCAGGTTCACTACCAACCATTGAGAAATCTGGAAGTGCTGTACAACAGCTTCCCCATTTTAGAAAGACTCGATTTCGTAAGCTTCACTCCCGAAAAACCTTCCGAGCAAAATATCTCAGACTGGCTGGGTGATATGGAGACTATTCAGAAATGGCGGAACTTAGTCCCGTCCTTAAAGGTTGTGGTAGCTTTCGGAAGAGTTATTGATTAGGTTGAGAGTATATGCGTCCAGTTTGTCGTTTCCAGTTTGTCGTCGGAAAACCAGATCAAGGAACCATACCGTGGAATGAACGTTCGAATTTGTGCTTGCGATTAGCCTACATATGATCTGGACATCCCATACCTGCGAGATATTGATCATCATGTAGCTAACATACGATTAAACGTGTCGATTACCACCTATAAAGCGCGATCAATTCTATGAGCTTTGACCTTCATCTTAACTCCCAAATCAATCCACATGAGTGCCGTGTTCAGACGGTCTCGGGCTCTCGTGTGGCAAACTAAGTCCGAGTCGTTTGAATCCGGAATAGCGCCCCATCACCTCATGCGCTGCACCATATCTTGACATTTTGACTCATATAGCGATAAGATTAAGGCTGGCCCCTTGACTCTTTTTGCTATTAGGCTATTTGTTTGGTTCTCCATCAAGCATAAGAAGGACTATTTTGGAGAGCCAGAGGCTGAGATCAAGTACATCGAAGCCAAGATACGAGCTTCGTCACTTTTGGAGTTTCTTTTCACACCTTAGATTTGCATTTCATTACTTATCATGGCTATGAGGCTAAGTTACACTGCCCAGCAAGATGATTGCAGCAGCATTGGCCGGGCCCTAGAGTCCCGGCAGCAAGATTTAAAATTGATCAAAAATGTGCGATGTGTAGCAGACAATAAAATACATATAAAGTATGAATTACGGCTCGAGACATCTGAGTTCAAGCGCGGGGAGGGGGAAATGCCTGGGGGGTGGGTTTGCATGTCCCCAATGCAGGGGTGATACAACTTCGTACACCTAGTAGAGCTTGTAGTCTGAGCTTTTGCGAGCACTCTGACGTTTGAATCATTCAAATCCGTGCAGTAGCTGCTGAGATACGAGGTCTGAGAGTTCGAGGTTTTGCTATGTTTTGCCCCCAAAACACTGAAAAACATAGCAAAACCCCGAACTCTCAGACCTCGTATCTCAGCAGCTA